>JANUWF010000894.1:0-25240 GCA_026120185.1 Voacanga thouarsii | reverse complement strand
ACTCATCTCTCGTCATTACATATTTGTGGTAGTCTTGTTTTTCCTATTCCTATCTACTAGTTTTTCTTATTTCTTGTTTTTTGCTAATTCTTGTTTATTTCTTGTTTAAAATTGTTTTTTTTTTTTATGTTTTAGTGATTGTTCTTGCACTATTTGAGTCCTTGTTCTTTGAAATTCTTGCTTGGAAGACTTGTGTTCTATGGGTGCCAACAAGTGTTTGTTGAAATTCTCATAAGACCCCCTAATTGAAAAATCTATTGAATTTTATTGATTCACTTGGTTGGACTAAATCCTTGGCTATTAGGAAGGATTGGATTGAATAAGAAGGTAGAATGTTGAGGAAAAAGGTAAGAGGAAGAGATTAACATGAAAAGAGCTAAAGAGGGTAAACACGAGTGTAGAATGAAAACTATTGAGAGAAAACACACAAGGGTGTGAAGAGAGAAACTATTTTTTTTTTTAATTATTAATCTCTTTTGCAGGTATAACTCTTTGAGTAATATTATTGCCATGGCCTATGAACAAGAACTTCCTAGACCTAATCCAAGTAGTCCTAGTAGACCACAAGAAGAACCACTTGATGTTAGGGGTTTGCGAAATAATTTGCAAGTTATGATGAGAACTATGCAAAGTGAGTTTCAACATATGATAAGGGAGCTAACGGGGTTGAGGAATTAACTTGGAACCTCTTCTTCCATTGCCCAAAGAAGAGGTCAAGAGAGATTTGAAACTCCTAATCCTAGAATGAGAGATGATGATGATGCACATACTCTTCCGTTGAATGCTCAACAAGTTGAAGAGTGTGACGAGCACTCCATTGGGGGATTCCAATAAGCTCCCACGAAAGGGGGTAGGTATGGTATGAGAAGAGGATGAGGTAAAGGTTAAAGAAGGAATGGGGAAAACAATCTAAAAGGGTTGGAAAGAGAATTTAATAGAGTTGATTAATGATATTAGGGAGAACATGGTGATGTATATAGGGAACTCAATAGAGGATGGGGCAATAGATGAGATAGGAGAGAAGGAAATGATGAGGATAGGGAGTTGAACCATATCAAGTTGAAGCCACCAACATTCTATGGGAAGAGTGATCCCGATATTTTGAATGGGAGAGAAAAATAGAGATATACTTTTAATGCCATACTTATAGTGAAAGATTCAAGTTGAGGCTAGCTATCTTGAGGTTTGCGGAGTATGCATTGGTTTGGTAGGAACAATTTGGCAATGAAAGGAGGCAAATGGGAGTAGAAGACATGAGTAATTGGAACTTGTTAAAAGACATTATAAGGGCTAGGTTTGTCCCACACCACTACTACCAAGACTTCTACCAAAGGATTCAATCTATTAAACAAGGTAATACAGCAGTGGAGGAATACCATAAGAAAATGGAAATAATGTTGATGAGAGTTCAAATCCAAGAAGATTCTAGGGTAACAAGGGCTTGACTCTTGGATGGATTGAATAGGAAAATAGCCAATTTGGTAGAGTTGCACTTCTATGACTGACTTGAGGATATGGTCCATACTGCCATCGAAATTGAAAAGCAACTAAAGAGGAAGACTTTTGCTAAGCCTACATTTTAAAGTCCGAACACCATTAGCATGATGCCAATCAAGAAAGATGATGCTCCTAAACCTTTCCAAAGAGGGTACAACAAGCTAAGGGAATGATGGAAACCTAGGAAAGGTTGGAACAAGGATAAGGGAAAAGCTATGGAAAGACCACAACAAAATAGAGATATCAAGTGCTTTAAGTATCTTGGCTATGGGCATACTTCTCATGGCTATCTTGGCTATGTACACTAACTCCTATGGAGAAGTCATAACCGATGAAGAAGATGAGGAAGAACGATGCCAAGGAGACCAAGAAGAAAATATAGAAGAGAAAAGTGATGAAGGGGAAGTGGTTGGCCAAGAGTATTCCTTAGTTAAAGTCATGAGGAGATCATTGAACTCCCAAGCCATTGAAGACCAAGACCATTAACAAAAGGAGAACATATTCTATACAAAGTGTCTAATCAATAAGACCTCTTGTAGTGTCATTGTGGACAGTGGAAGTTGCACAATGTGATTAATGCAAACTTGGTTGATGAGTTGGGTATGAAATAGATTAAACACCTCAAGCCCTACAAGCTACAATGGTTGAATGATAGTGGAGAATTGAGGGTCAACAAACAAGTTTTGGTGAGAAAGAGTCTTGGTCAACAAACAAAGAAGTACAAAAGCAAGTGAAGGAGTTTTCTTGAGAAGTCAACATATGAGAGAGAGTCTAAGCCCTTGCGCGATTTCGGTTCTCTTAGTTCCCAAGAAGGATAGGACTTGACATATGTGTGTTGATTGTCGTGCCATCAACAACATCACGGTTAAGTATCGCTATCCCATTCCTAGGTTAAATGACTTGCTTGATGAATTATTTGGTGCAAGCATTTTTCTCCAAAATTGATTTGAAATCCGATTATCACCAAATTAGGATCAGGGAGGGGAATGAATAGAAAACAACTTTCAAAACTAAACAAGGATTTTATTTGTGGCTTGTTATGATATTTGGGTTGTCTAATGCTCCTAGTACTTTCATAAGTTTAATGCATCATGTTTTAAGAGAATTCATTAGAAAATTTGTTGTTGTGTATTTTGATAACATTTTAATTTATAACAAGTCATATGTGGATCATTTAAATCATCTTCAATGTGTGCTTGTTGCTCTTAGAAGGGAAAGATTGTATGCTAACTTAGAAAAATGCTCTTTTTGTTTGGAAATGATTACATTTCTTGGATATATTGTAAGTGCAAAGGGGATTGAGGTTTATGAGAGAAAAGTGAAAGCCATCCAAGATTGGCCTACTCCTACCACTATTACCCAAGTTCGTAGCTTCCATGAACTAAGTAGCTTCTATAGGAGATTCATAAAAAACTTTAGCACCCTAGCAGCCCTACTAACGAAAGTGGCGAAGAAAAATGTGGGATTCAAGTGGGATGAACCCCAACAACAAGCCTTTTAAACCCTTAAGGATCAATTGAGCCAAGCCCCAATTCTCATCCTACCAAACTTTAAGAAAGCATTTGAGATAGAGTGTGATGCAAGTGGGGTGGGGATAGGTGCAGTTCTAACCCAAGATAAAAAACCCATTGTTTATTTTAGTGAGAAATTATTCGGGACAGCTATCAATTACTCCACCTATGACAAAGAACTTTTTTCCTTGGTAAGGATATTAGAATATTAGCAACATTACCTATTGCTAATAGAGTTTGTGATCCACACCGACCATGAAACCCTTAAGCACCGTAAAAGCCAACAAAAGTTGAACAAAAGGCATGCAAGATGGGTGGAGTTCATTGGGACATTTTCTTATGTCATTCAATATAAAAAGGGTAAGGACAATGTGGTTGCGGATGTACTATCTCGAAAGTATGCACTTTTAAACTCTTTGAATGCTAAAATTCTAGGTTTTGAGTTTGTGAAAGGATTGTATGAAAATGATGAGTTTGGGGAAATCCTTCATGCTTGTGAAAAATGTGCATTTGCTAAATACTATAGGCATGACGGATTTTTGTTTAGAGAATCAAGACTTTGTATGCTAGAAGGGTCCATTAGGAAATTGCTAGTCAAGAAGGCCCATAGTAGGGGACTAATGGGATATTTTGGTGTTGCAAAAACCTTAAACACACTTAAAGAACACTTCTTCTGACTCAAAATGAGAAGGGATGCAAAAAAAAAAAAAAAACATTATTCCCAATGCATAACATGTAGGTGAGCTAAATCTAAGTCACTTTCACATGGACTATACACTCCTTTACCCGTTTTAAATACCTATTGGGTTGATATTTCCATGAATTTTATCTTAAGGTTGCTTAGATCTAAAGGGGGCAAGGACTCTATATTTGTGGTTATTGATAGATTTTTAAAAATAGCTCATTTTGTGGCTTGCTCCAAAACTAATGATGCTTCATATATTGCAGATTTATTCTTTAAGGAGGTGATAAGGATGCATGAAATCTCAAGGATTGTTGTGTCCGATAGGGACATTAAATTTCTTAGCTATTTTTGGAGGGTCTTGTGGAATAAACTTGGTACTAATATCTTATTTTTCACAGCTTGTCACTCCCAAATGAATGGGTAAACAGAGGTGGTCAATCGGACACTCACCCAACTTTTGAGGTCCATTATCAAGAAAAACTTGAAGAATTAGAAAGAGTGTTTACCCCATATTGACTTTGCTTGCAACTGGGCTATTCATTCCACTACTTCTTATTCTCCTTTTGAAGTTGTGTATGGTTTTAATCCTCTAATGCCTTTAGACTTGATTCCTTTGCTTATAGAAGAACGCATAAATCTTGACGAGGCCAAGAAAGCAGAATTAATGCTCCATGAAAAATTAAAGGCGACAATCGCAAAGCGAAATGAAGATATTGTCTTTAAGCGCACCTAAGGGAGGAAACCGATTTCATTTGAACTCGGTGATTGGGTTTAGGTATACCTTTGTAAGGAGAGATTTTCTACTCAAAGGAGGAGCAAGTTTGACCTAAGAGGCAATGGACCGTTTCATGTCATTGGCTCAGTTGGAGATAATGCCTACAAGATTGACTTGCCCAGTGAGTATAAAGTCAGTGCTATTTTTAATGTTAGTGACTTAACTTCTTTTAATATAGGTGATAATTCATGGAAGAATCAACTTCAAGAAGGGGAAAATGATAGAAATCAAGCCAACTAAACAATTCAAACTCAAGAAGGGGAAATGACAATGCAAGGGCCAATGACAAGGGTAAGGACCAAGAGACTCCAAGACGATATCCAATTGCTCCTACAACCATACTTGATGATGGAAGGGATTTGGAGTGAAGAAGGTAACCGTAAACTCAATTTGATAAACATCCAAGTAGAATCCCAACAACAGCCCATGCTTGCACCAACAGAAGGTGCGAAAAAGGAAGAAAACGCTGAATTCTAGCTTCCAGCTTCAACCTGGAGCCGACCCCAAGGCATACCTAGCGCCGGTGCATTCTGCTAGCCAAAACACTGGAATTCTAGTGCTGACCTGGCATTAGGTCCAGGACCTACACTTGGCGCCGGGTCCAATAAGACACAGGGTTGGAATTCCAATGCTGACTTGGCGCTAGGTTCAGCATAGCTCCTAGCGTCGGGTCTAGTTGGGCAGGACCCCCTATTTTGCCAATTTTTACTATTTTTTCGTATTTCTTTTATTATAAACATTTTGTAAAGACCCTTTTAGCCCTTAAATTTTCTTGGGGCCTTAGTAGTCACTTAGCTAGGGTTAGGACAATATAAATACATCATTTTTGTGATTTGACGATTCAATTAATCATCCTTTATTTCAAATTGTGAAAAAAGAGCTTTAAGAGGTTTAATTTCCTTGTTCATCTTCTTCAAGACCGTACTTAGGGTTTAGTCGTCCCTATGTATGAGTCTCTAAAATCTATGGATAATCCAATATAGTTTCTCTTGATTGGGACTTAGTTGCTTTATTCTTCTAAGGTGTTATTTTGAATTTCTATTGTTTGGGTGCCTATAGTTCTACTTCTTTTATTCTTGATTTTCTTTGTTGTGTCAAGGGTATTTGGTGAATCTATAATGGGTCTTGCTATATTTCTTGTGGGTCTTTGATGCTTTATTCCTCAAAGATTTGTTAGGGAATAGTTAGATAGTTTTCTTTCGTCTTTGCCAAAAATTTCCATTATTTGGGTTACATTTGTTTAGCTAAGGGTTTTACTTATTCGTTTGCCTTTGTTTCACAAATTTACTCACACAAGATCATATCACTAACTTTTCAATCTTAATGAGCCCAAAGGCCTATTATGGAATGATCTCTAAATCCTAAATGAATTAATGTAACCCAAATTTAGATGCCATAGATAAGAGTAATTTATATTGGTCTTTCTCTTTTTAGTTAAAGGTTCCTTTGAACATTGTTTAATTTTTTGTTGATAGGATTTATGAAGAATAAATTTTCACACATGTGTCTAGTACATAAAACTTCTCTATTTCTACTAATAGTAATACCGAAATAGAAAGAAATAGAATAACTATGATTTATTAGTTTTGCAACTGAAATCAAATTCTATTTGAAACCTAGTACACATAAAATATACTTCGAAACAACTATTCTATTACAATCATAATGAAGTTCCAGCTCTTCCACTGCTTAGGCCCCACACTTATGCTCCATTTCCCACGCGTAATCTATGTTCGCCCCTCTGGAGGCTTCTTATCTTTCTAAACCCCTGCAAGGAGTTGCAAATATGATTAGTGACTTTATAATCAACAATCCAAGTGGAAGTTGAATAGACTCTAGATAGTAAACAATACATGTGAGATTTTTCTTAGTCTGAAGATCTGGACACCTATTTTTTCAGTGTCCCTTCTTGATATGATCTTGGGAAGCTCCAACATGGTGGATTAAACTCAAGATCAAGAAACTTATCAAATTCACACACAAGAACACCAAAATGTAAAGAAATTAACACTCTTGTGTTAAAATGAATCTAGCCTACTTCAAAAACACCTTAACACCCTAATATATCAAAGATTAGAATACCAAGGATAGGAATTTGAAGGCACGTAACTCAATCCTATCAAATACACTAGGCAGCCTGGTGCATAGAATAGAGATGGAGTTTAGATTATCCCTTAAGATTTAGAGACAAGATCAAAGGTGGGACTAAATCCTTTGATTTAGTCTTGATGTTTAATGGACATCACCTAGGAAGATCACCTTCAAGAACTCTCCATCTAGAGAGAAAAATATGAATTTCCTTCACAAAAATACTAAAGTTTGGTTTCAAGAGTTATAATGCCATCTTTATAGTGGCCTTGACCTAAACTATTTAATCAACAAAATCTAAATATTAAATGGCCTCAATACATGTTTTGAGGCTCTATTACATACCTTAAAAATAGGTTAAAACATAATAAAAGTCGTGAAAATTTAATTGGGAACAAAATAGAACAAAATAAGAAAATTTAAGAAAACAGGGTAGGGCTCGAATGGGCCTGGCGCTAGGTGCTTTAGATGGACCTGGCGCCAGGTGTGTTCTGGAAATAGAACCCTACTCCAATGTGGACCTGGTGCCAGGTGTGCTTGTAAACCTGGTGCCAGGTGCATTCTTGTCGCCATCCCTCTTTTATTACACTTCAAAACTTGCTCTTTAGACCTCCATTCAATTTCTCTGTGTTTTCTTGATCCTCTAAATGAAATATTGGTCATCTTGAACTCTTTTTGATACTCATTTGGCCTTAAGTCCTTGTTTAAAGATTGGCTTGATCCTACATATGGATTGTTGCTTGTGTTGTACATCTTTTAGCCCTTCTTTTACTATCCATCTCTTTACAATCTTCTTTACTATTGGCTTGTATGCTTGCATGGCTTGAAAATTCTCCCGAAACTTCTTGAATGTTGAATGTTTTCATGGAGATTTGAAGCAAGTGTTGACTTTCCATCCCTCTTACCTTGTTGCATGGAAAGATTCCTATCATTTCCCTCTTCTTCGAGATGATTCATCCTCGAATCGATGCACCTTATTGCTTGTATGGATTTTCCTGCGTAAGAATTCAAACTAGAGAATTTTTGTGAAACTAAAATTTCTGGCTTTTATTCCACAATCCTTGCCTTGTTTCCTCTCTTCTCAACCCAAATTTTCATTCTCACCTTACTTCACTCTTTTTCCTCTCTCTTATTGTTTTCACCTCTCCAAATTGAAGTTGGCACTCTTGTTTTACCTTCTTGTTCCCTCGTGTGTTATCTCTCCTCCCCTGTTTTTGCTTGTGTTTGGAGCTCTAACCTCTCTTTTTCTTCTCTCATTTTCTCTCATCTCTTACTCTTGTTTTTCCCTTTATTGCTTTTCTCTCTCTTTTTATTCTCTTCTCTTGTTATCTTCCTCCCTCAAAATGTTTTGATCTTTTACAATCTCACTTGGGGACATAGGGCAAAGTATGAATTTCTTTCTATCTTTACACAAAGAGTAAGTATTTTTCTTTCTATGGTGAACTACCTTCCTATCATATAGCCAAGGCTTTCCCAACAATATATGCCCAATATACATGGGAAACACATCACACATCACCGCATCTTTATATCTCCCATGACAATTGTACCATTAACTTGTTTGTTCACCTTTATTTCACCATAATTGTTGAACCATTGAAGCTTATTAGGCTTAAGATGTTTTAAGGTCTCCATTCCCAATTCCTCCACCAATGTAGCACTAATTACATTTTTAGAACTCCCTCCATCAATAATCAAGCTACATGATTTTTTTTTTTTTTGATTTAACACTTTGAATTGAAAATGTTTTCCCTTTGTAAGTCCTCTTCTTTTTCAACCACACAAGCTTCATCAATTTCCCTCATAACACCAATTAATGCACATGGTTTCTCAAGTGTATCCCCATCTCTTCCATCCACTCTATCTTCTCCACTAGTTCGATGTCATTTTGTAAAGTTGAACTAGATGCTTCTTTCTCACTAGTTTTACTCATTTTCATTTGCTTTTGCACCACCTCTAGCCAACTCCTCTTTTTCACCTCTTGTGGATGTGAGCTTTCTCCTACTATATAAGTACTTGAAGCACTTTGGAAACCTTCATCCAAAGCACACATTTGCTCATTCTTTATCTCGAGTTTTGAATTCATTGGTCTTCAACAAATTTCACTCTTTTGCTCAAATTCTTCTTTCTCATCCTCCTCTAACAATTCTAATGGATGTGACTTTTCATCTAGAAAAAATAAGATATTGTAGTACTGCTTATTCACTCAATTTGTTGGACTCAATTGATCCACTTCATCTCCTTCGTCATCACTAAGCTCATCATCTTCTTCTACTCTCGTTATCACCTTTGGTACAACCCTTTCAACTTTTTCTTCATTTCTTGCCCTTCTTGGCTCCTCAATATCTACAACATTTTTCTTGGCCACTTTGGTCTCAAGTCTCACTTTTTACTTCTCAATTTGCCTCTTTCCTTCGCAATTGTGCACCCCATAAAATCTTTCATATTCTAATTTATTTGGACAATCAACCTTTATATGCCTTCTATTATAACAATTTCACAAGTCAATCCTCTTCTACTCTTTTGTTGCACCATGACTATAGAGGTTTGAGATTCTCTCATTTTTTCTTGTAACTCTTCCTTCTCCTTTAGTTGTTATGGCAAACTTGGACACCTATAGTGATAATGGCCATTACTCCTGATATTATAACAGTTATAGCTTTTCCTTTCATGTACATCTTCTTCTGGTGTCTTATGCATTACATTTCTCCCTCTTTGTTTAACTCTTTTTGAATAATAATAGGAAGCATGCTCTAAACTCCCACAAATGTTGCATTCACGCTCCCTTAAGTTCTTTTGCACCCCATGCTTTGTTGTTTTTTGTATTCCTCCCACATAAACTTCATCATTCTAATATTCCTTACTCCCATGTTCTTCTTCATATTTCCCATTTTGTTCCTTAAAGCTACCATATCATTCCTCACTCGAATAAGATTCTACATTATTTTCACTCCCCCTGCTCTAATTTTCCCTAGGACTCAAATTCTCACAATCTTGATCATTCTCCCCCAGGTCTCCGCCATAGCTTTCATATTCCCTTCTACTTGTACTTGGCCCTTCATTTTGTTCATCCAAATATCTCATACTCTCATAATCATCCTCCTTATATTCTTGCTCATATTTATTTTCTTCCCCGTAACTACTCTCATCATAGCAAGATTCCTAATCATAGTCATACCCTTCACTTTCACTCCAACTACTCATTGTGAATTTTCTTTCAAGAGAAGTACTCACAAAATTGAAGTAGAAAACATAAGAAAAATTCCTCACTTCACTCCCTCATGTGTTTACACTCAATTTTAGTGGTCACTCTTCACTCGTGTTTGCACTCTTCTTGGCTTTTATCACAATGAACTCACCCTCTTGTCTTTTTTTAAACTCTCAATTACACACTCAAGTTCTTCTCAACTCTTTCCTACTTCAAAGGATTTAGTTCTACTAGTCAAGTCAACTAAATTTCAAGGGATAAGAAAGAAAGATGTCTCAAAGGCAATTTATCAAATACTTTGTGTGTAATAAGGAAGATACATGGATTTCAAAGAGTTTTAAACGAGGAGATGCCTATCACGACCTCAAGAACATAAATTAGCAATTAAAAAGCACTTAAGGAAATGAAGACACAAGTAAATTCAAGAAAGAGAAGTAGGAGTTCAAGATGTGCAAATATCTTCCAAACTTGAAACAATTACAATGTGAACAAATCTTCTAGCATCAACAATAACATCAATTAACTTCACAAATGCACTTTACTAATCAAATTAGTCATCATACTTCTTGAATGGAAGCTTTGGTAGTTAAGTATAAGCAATCACAATTTATTGGGACAATATATCAAACACATTGTGTGCATTCTCGTAGCTTAATTTTGTATAGCCAATTTCAGCTTAGTTTTGGCCCCAAATCAACAAATTTTTACACCAAATGACTCCTTAAACATCAATATACCATATGAGGTCAAATTAACAATATTTTCATGGCATAAATCCAAGTTTTCATGCCCCAAAAATTGTAAGGAATATAGTTACGGGAATAAGAATTTTTTTGCTGCAATATGAGCTTCAAATCAACAATTTTTCATGCCAAAATACTCCTCAAACATTATACCAACATATAGAATCAATTTAGCATCAAGTTCATGGTATAATCTTAAGTTTCAAGCCTTCCAAAATGGCAAGGAAAAAAGTGACGAAAAAAGAAAATGCTCAACAAATCTTGAAGAAGATTGTACCTTAGCCCAAAGAAAGTTGGTTGATTAGAATCAACACAATGCAAGCTCTAATACCACTTAATATGATCTTGGGAAGCTCCAACAAGGTGGATTAAACTCAAGATCAAGAAACCTATCAAACTCACGCACAAGAACACTAAAATGTAAAGGAATTAACACTCTTGTGTTAAAATGAATCTAGCCTATTTAAAAAATACCTTAACACCCTAATCTATCAAAGATTAGAACACCAAGAATAGAAATTTGAAGGCACCTAACTCAATCCTATCAAATACATTAGGCAACCTAGGACATAGAATAGAGATGGAATTTAGATTATCCCTTAAGATTTAGAGACAAGATCAAAGTGGGACTAAATTCTTTGATTTAGTCTTGATATTTAATGGATATCATCCAAGAGGATCACCCTTAAGAACTCTCCCTCTAGAGAGCAAAATCCGAATTTCCTTCACAAAATTACCAAAGTTTTGTTACAAGAGTTATAATGGTATATTTATAGTGACCTTGACCTAAACTACTTAACCAACTAAATCTAAATATTAAATGGCCTCAATACATGTTTTGAGGCCCTATTACATGCCTTAAAAATAGTTTAAAACATAATAAAAGTCGTGAAAATTTAATTGAAAACAAAACAGAACAAAATAAGAAAATTCAGGAAAATAGGGTGGACCTGGCGCCAAGTGTGTTCTGGAAACAGAACCCTACTCCAGTGTGGACATGGCACTAGGTGTGCTAGTGCACCTGGCGCCAAGTACATTCTGGTCGCCATCCCTCTTTTATTGCGCTTCAAAACATACTCTTTGGACCTCCATTTCATTTCTCTGTGTTTCCTTGATACTACAAATGAAATATTGGTAGTCTTGAGCTTTTTTCTATGCTCCTTTGGCCTTTATTCCTCGCTACATGGATTTTTGCTTGTGTTGTGCATCCTTTGACCCTTTCTTTACTATCTATCTCTTCACAATCTTCTTAGATCTTGGCTTGTATACTTAGATGGCTTGAAAATTCTCCTGAAACTTCTTGAATGTTGAATATTTCCATGGAGATTTGAAGCAAGTGTTGACTTTCCATCCACCTTCTTTAGATGCCTTGTTGCATGGATAGATTTCTATCACTTCTTCCCACATTCAAAGCACTTGCCCTTGGTCTTATTGGACTGGGCCGCTATATTTCCTTTCTTCTTTTTAAACTTTCTGGGCTAGGGCCCAATTCTTGAAGAAGAAGTCATAGCAATCATAGTCTTAGACTGTGGCTTCATGACTTCTCTGCCACCTGGAGCTCTTTCATTAACTTTGTTCAACTTACGTTTAACTTGTTTATATTGTAATTTAACTTGAATTGAGTAAAAGAACCCGACAAAGATTCGAGAACTATATCCACTTAGCTCTTGGGGTAAAAAACATCCCTCAAGACTTCTACTTCCTCGAAAGTAGTAATCATCTTGAGTATGTGCTCCCTGACAAATGCTCTCTCAGTGATCTTGGTGTTAATGAATGATTTAAGAGCCTCATGCCTTGTGGCTCGGTTCTTATCAGTGAACATTATGGCCAATGACGTGTTAATATCATAAGCAGTAGTCACGTGCTCGTGTTTAGATTTGACACATTAGACATAGAGGCTAATATGTAGTAACAAGCTATCTCGTTGGCCTTCTTCCATTCTTTCTCAGCCTCACGCTTATCCTCAGTGGAACCCTCCCCGATTATAGGACAAGTTTCATAAAGGATATACTTATATTCCTCAACGGTGAGTATTATGTTCAGGTTTCTTTTCCAATCAATGTAGATTAGTCTCGTTAGCTAATTCTCAGGAAGAATAACAGCCAAAGAACTGAAAGAACCTCCACCAATCATTTCTAAAAATAAAAAATAAAAAAATTTGAATTTTTGAAAAATAAATAATTTGTGCACTTTATCCTCATATTAATACTGATAATAGTTAATCCTATCACTACTATCTTTAATATGATCAGTTTAGCTCTTAGGAAAATTGATAAAGCTTCTTAGGAAGCTTAATAGTTTTCTTAAGTTAAGTGTGTTGACCACAACAAATCGACTACCCTTCTAGGTAATGGTCTAGAAGATAATTCCATCGAGGGGATGACTATTTCTTCTCATTTCCTATGGACAATCCTCGCACTATGACCTCCAACATGTATTGGCCAATCGCAGTACGTGTTTCGGAATCAATTATGTCCATCCATTAGGTCTAAATCCTTGTGGAATCCCCATCCTATAAGGGTTCGCTCCCAGAGTGATGCGAGAAGATTCACGATCTCTAATGAGGATCATGATAGAATAGTGGGGCTGTTAGAACCACTCTCCCACTTAATCTTTTAAAACAAAGGTTTTTAAGAAAATGTTCTATCGAAAATATCCCAAAAAGTATCCTTTAACTCTTGTAAAATATCTAAATCTAGAAATCTCTATGTTAAGGTAAAATCTTTTAAGAGATTTTCTATGGATTAATTTTATCTTGTTAAGAACTTAATGATTTCAAGAATTTCCTTTTAAATTTTTTTAGAAACTTTGGTCTCAAGTTATATTTGACAAAAATAATTTTCTTGTAAAATAAATTAAAATGGTTTATCTTTTTAGCTTACAAAAATATCTAAATCCAAAATATTCTCTATGTTAAGGATAAAATCCTTTAAGAGAATAACCAAGGATTAATTTTTTTCTCTTAAGCTAAAATAATCATTTAATTAAAAAAATGTTTTTTCTTTGTCAAAAATTCCCAAAGGCTTTGGCCTTTGAGAAAACATGCACATATGTCCATAAAAGAAAATAGCATGCCAAAAAACTATAAACGTTTTGATACTTTTCTATTCTTTTAACCTAAGTGTCCAAATAATAGAATTAAGCACATTAATTAATTAATTAACTAATGGTCTTATTTAATCCTAAATCCAATACTATTATTTTTAATGAAAAATATTTCAAGAATATTAACTATACAAAAAATAATAATTTTGCCGGGTATGAGACCCAAAACGAAAAAAGAAAATTGCATGAAATTACAAGAAAAAAAATCAAAATTTCTTCCATGTTCTTCATGCACCAATCAGGTTGGATCAAAAGCTGCCAAACCGTTGCGAACCAGCTAAACCGTGGTCCAGTCACAAGACCAAGCCACGGCAGGTTTGGTCCCAGCTAACCACAGCTAGGCATATCCTCATGCCTTGAGCTGCGATTTGATTGAAACCGGCCTCCCGCGACTGTTTTGAAAAAAACAGCCACGGCTGCAACCATAAAACCAGCCGCGACTTCAATCAAGTTTGGCCGGCTCAGGCCATGTTTAGCCTGAAGTTGCGGCCGGTCTTCTTGTTTCCAGGCCTAGGTTTCCTCTGAATTCCATCAACTTTTTTGTCTTTTCATTCTGGTTTCTCCGAGCAACATATACAGGGGATCTTTGTTTACATATTTCAATCAAAATTATAACAAAACAACACCAAAACAAACGCTTATGCCCATAAAAACTAGGCTTACATGAATTCATCTAGGAAAACCAGAAAATATAGAAGTCCTATGCTTCCATTTGCAAAACTTACAGTGCCTCTATCCCATACCAGTAAACCCAAAGGATTACAGGCATCATCCAAACATAAATCTTGCTAGTTTTATTTAACTATCATGCTTCCTACGTTTGCCATAAAACCAACATGCTCTTATACCAATTGAAGGTATAACATGACAAGCAATCGTACAGAGATAATAGAATATCCAACGAAAGATTTTTAAAAATTTATTACCTCTACATTTAGGAGGAAGCTTTGATTGTTTAGACTGTATAGGGATGTTCTCTTCTGGAACTACTGGTTGCACTGAAACCTCAAGTTCGAGTCTTGCAATTCTCTTGTTTCGTCTCATTCACACCAAACCTCTAATCATCTAGAATATGACCACCGCTTGACTAGTTAGTGAAAGCTAAAGGAATAAGGAATCAAGTCTTTTCCGACAAATTGCTACAGAGCAATCATCAGAAAAAGATTGCCTCCTCTTCATTCTATTAGAGAACATAACCAAGAGAGATAGGGCGGCTAGAATATGTTTTTCTTTTTAATCATGTATATATCTCGGTTAGGATTTCCCTTAGGTATACGTATCGTGATAGCCCAAAAACTCTTGAGCTATCCAAAGATATCTACTGATATCTTTTCTAGAAATTCAAAAACCTAAGCTAATCGCCTAAAGACCCATACCTGTTTAATCCCAATCAGGCTAGGATTAAAACAAGGATCTTCGGTCTAACTCATTGGGCTAGCCAAAATTAATTAACTGGACTAGGATTAATCAAAACCCAACAGGTAATTAATTAATTAACCTAAAATGGACCAAAACATTTTCTCAAGCCTTTTACCTAATTTGGACTAGGCCAACCTTAATTATTCAATTTGGGCTCAGACCTTAAATAATTAATTGACCAACTAAACCAGGTCACCATATAATTCTCTCTATAGACCTTTTATTTTATTCTAGCCCGATAAATGAACTAGGCTACTTGAATAAAATAAAGCTCATCATTACCAAGATCAATTCTTTAATCCAAATCCATAAGGACTTATGGGTTATTCTTGGGACCAAAAAACACGCCGCCTTGGCTACAAAAATTATCAAAATACCCCTACTATAGAAACAACTGTATTTTGCATTTTAAATATTTTCTAATATTATCATAAGAAAATATTGACCCCAAGGACAATACTGCGTTAACAAATTCTCTGATCTACAGGTGTTATGGCAAATATACCCCTCTACGTAACGTCGTACATTCAGAGAAGAAGAGTGTACTAACATCTCTCTAAATGACATATACCATTCTTAGACCTCTAATCCAATGATCCACACTTCCTAGAATGTTTCTGCTTTCCTAGGGAGCTATCCTAAAGCAAACATCCAAGTCATATTCCTTAGGGCCTTAGATTATTAGATCATTCAAACAATCACAAGGGGCAATATAGCATAGAAGCTATCTTGTGCGAGTCTGTCTTAACTAATTAATCATATACAGTCAACATACAAGTATATTGGTCTTACGATAAAACCTCAATTATAGTATATCAAAGTATACACTTCCAACTTCGCCAGACCACCAACTCGTACTCAAGTCGTAGGGTATAAATCAACGTTGTAGTAGTAATAGTTTAGGTTTCTACTATATAATAATTTTAGAAACCACTACTATAGGTCTAGTTCTATGTATTCGGAATACGCTCATATTATGAAGTGAGAAGACTACTCACTGGCTAAAGATAAGCCATTCTCCACTCGGAATTCATAACATAATAACTTTATTATGATGATATTCCATTCTCATCATCTAATTAAGAATAACTGTTTATATGTTAAGTAACCCGTGATCCATACCTTACTGTGAAAGACTTCATAGATCACTTACTTAAACACAATGGATCTTTTCTAGCAAAATTGTGCATAAATTAAAATGTGTAAACACAAACAATTTATGAGAATAAAACTTTTATTAATTTAATCAAAATTATATCAGAAATACAGTCTTAGTAGGCATACATTCCAACACCTACTACAAAAAGTTTCACCCTCAAATTTTTGCATACATGCTACGTTGAACAAGAAAAAGTACTTATGCACATGGTGCATGCCGTTCTCCACTGAAGTCACTTCTTTAGTAGTATGATTCAACCACTAATCTTACTGAGGGAATAATCCTTCTTTACAACACTTGCTATTTTCTATGAAATGTGGAAGAAATTATGTAACTTGATAATACTAGAGGTAGTGCCAAGCGATAGGGAAGCTTTCCAATCTTCTCCAAAATTTTATAGGAATACAAAAATTTTGGACGCTTTTTTTCCCCTCACAAACCACATACCTTTTTCATAGGAGAAACTCGTAAATATGTTGTTTTCCCCATTTTAAACTCCAATAGTCTCCTAATGCGATCAATCCAACTTTTTTACTAGCTTGTGCCATCTTAATCCACTTGCGAATCAACGAGGCCTTCTCCAAGTTACCTTGTAGCGACTCTTGACCAATAATCCTCTTATCTCCCATATCATCCCAACACACTAGTGATCTACACTTTCTTTGATATACTGCTTCGTATAGTGCTATCCTAATACTCATTTTGTTGCTGCTGTTGCAGGAGAATTCTATAAATATAAAATGATCCATCCTACAATCCTTGAAGCCCATAACACATGCCCTTAATATATTCTCTAGCGTTTGTATAGTACACTCAGAAAATATGATGTGTTGTGAGTATATGGCAACTCTCAAAAAATGAAAATTATTTAAATTAATATTATTTTAAATTGAATTTTTGGTTTGAATCAAGAAGAATTCCTTCCCAAAAATAGTGTAACACTACAAGAAAAAATCAAATTAGAGATGGTTGTAATCCATCGCTAATCGAGTCTAGCGACATATTACAACCGTCGCTAAAAAGGGCATTGCAATTTGCAACGGAATGAAAATCCGTCGCAGCTGACGGCCATTTGATTGATGACAATATAATTAACTTTATAATTAACGTAGCGATGAATTTACGGTGGCCAAAAAATTTTATTTTAAAAAATTAATTAATTTAGTGACGGATTTGCGACGGTAAAAAAATTTTATTTTTAAAAAAACCAATTAATTTAACAACGGATTTGCCATGGCAAACAACTTTAATTTTAAAAAATAATTAATTTAGCGACCCGACCTGACAAGAATATTTTGAGATTATGTCGGACGTGGGGCTCGAACCTACGTCTTTGTTGTGGGGGAACACGTGTTCCACCACTAAGTTATTGATGCTCTTGTGATTTATTGTGCTATATATTAATTATATAGTTTTTTTTTGTGAAATAGTAATGGATTTGCGACGGAATCTGTAGAAACTAATTTTTCGTTGCAAATCCGTAACTAATTAGCGAGAGATTTGTGACGACTCATTTTTCAAATTTTAAAAATAAATTTATTTTCAAATTTTGATAGGCCATCGCAAATCCGTTGCTAATTAGCGACGGCAATACAAAATATAAAAATAAATTTATTTTTTTAAATTAAAAAAATGAGCCGTCGCAAATCCAATGCTAATTTTGGAAGGCTGTTGCAAATCCGTTGCTAATTAGTGAGGGTTTTGCGATGGCCATAAAAAAATTTAAAAATACATTTATTCTTTTAAATTTGAAAAAAAAGTAGTCGCAAATCCGTTGCTAATTAGCGAGGGATTTGTGACAACTTATTATTTTTAAAATTTAAAAAATAAATTTATTTTCAAAATTTAGAAAGTCATCGCAAATTCATTGCTAATTAATGAGGGATTTGCGACGGTTCATTTTTTCAAATTAAAAAAAAATATTTTCAAAATTTGGAAGGCCATCACAAATCCGTTACTAATTGTGAGGGATTTGCGTAGGCCATCCAAAATATAAATTTAAATTTATTATTATTATTATTATTATTATTATTATTATTATTATTATTATTATTATTATTTAATTTTGAAAAATAGGCCGTCGCAAATCTGTAGCTAATTAGCGAGAGATTTGCGACGGTTCATTTTTTCAAAATTTAAAAAATAAATTTATTTTCAAAATTTGGAAGGTCGTCGTAAATCCATCGCTAATTAGCGAGGGATATGCGACTTAGTGATGGATTTGCGACCACCATCCTAAATATAAAAATAATTTTTTTAAAAATTTGCGAGGGATTTGCGATGGCTCATTTTTTTTCAAATTTTAAAAAATAAATTTGGAAGACCATAACAAATCCGTTGCTAATTAGCAAGAGATTTGTGACGGCCATCCAAAATATAAAAATAAATTTATTTTTTTTAAATTTGAAAAAATAAGCCGTCGTTAATCCGTTTCTAATTAGCGAGGCATTTTCGATGACTCATTTTTTCAAATTTTAAAAATTAAATTTATTTTCAAAATTTGGAAGGTCGTCGCAAATCCATCGCTAATTAGCGACGGATTTGCGATGGCTAATTTTATAAATTTTGTAAAATAAATTTGTTTTCAAAATTTGGATGGTCGTCACAAAGCCGTTGTTAATTAGCAACGGATTTGTGACGGCACTTTAATTTTTTAGTATTAAATAAATACTAAAAAACCATCGCTAATTAGCGGCGAATTTGCGACGACTTTCAATTTAATTAGTGCTAATAAATAATTAAAAAAACTGTCATAAATCTGTTTCTAATTAGCGACTGCTAATTGTCCATTGCTAATCCATCAGTAATAGCGATCGATTTGTGACTACTTTCAATTTAATTAGTGCTAATGTATAATTAAAAAAATCGTCACAAATCTGTTTTTAATTAGCAACGGTTAAATGTCCATTGCTAATCTATCAATAGCAATGGACTTTAAAAAAATAAATTTATTTTTAAATTTTTTACTTCCGTCGTTGTTCAGTCACAAATATGGTCGCTAATTATCATTTTTATTGTAGTGTAAGTTTTTATCAATGTTCTAGAAGGGGTTGAGAAAATAAAAGGAGGGGAAAAAAAGCATTGGTAAAATCCAACTTTTTGTAGTGAGTGTGGGATGAAATCAATGGATATCCGGTTTTTAAGAGGTTACTAATATTTATGTGAAGCATAGAGTTAACTTGTTATGAGCCTCAGGCTATTAGCTGACAGATCGGAAAATACAAAGACAGAAAACGTCTCATCAACGTTATAAATAGTTGAAAATGAAACTTACTGCACAAGAAAATTACTCATCGGGAAACATGAATAGGAAATTTGTCATCACATTCGTACTTTTCTTTGCCTATTTCATTGTTGGAGTGCACTCTGCCTCTTTTTCTATAACAAATTACGGAGCAAAAGCTGATGGTAAATCTGACATTAGCCAGGTAACTTCTGCACGTGGAAAACATTTTCTATATCTTAGTTTGAAAATGTTTTCATGTTATTTTAGGTTCTTCGGGTCAAAACATATTTTGATATTCTTTAAAAAATATATATATGTTTTTGGCTTATTGTTATTGGGAAAGTGCATTAGATTGGAATGTTTCCCACCAATTGAGATTGATCATATAATTAAGCAGTTTAGTTGTAGAACCAATTTTATTAAAAAAAAGAAAAAAAAAACAAATGTTTTCGGCTTATTGTTATTGTGAAAGTGCATTAGGTTGGAATGCTCCCAACAATTGAGATTGATTATATAATTAAGAAGTAGTTGTAGAATCATTCTATTAGTGTAATTTATTTATTTATTTATTTTAACAAAATTAGTTGTAGAAGTTTAAATTAAAATGTCGATTTTATGAAAATTAGTATTTATTTTAGATAACTCAAAACAAGAATATGCACATCAAATTTGAGATGGAGAGAGTAAGATTGTTCTTTATTTCAGGCTTTATCGCAAGCATGGAAGGATGCATGCACTTCTAAAGGACCAAGTGAGATTGTAATTCCAAAAGCGATATTTCATCTAAGCCAAGCAAAATTTGAAGGTCCATGCAAGGCCCCCGTTACTTTTAATTTACAAGGCACCCTTCAAGCTGACCCTGATCCAAGTCGTATCAAGAATGGGGAATGGATCACCTTCCAATACATCGACCATTTGACAATATCGGGCGGTGGAGTCTTTGATGGCCAAGGAACCATGGCCTGGAGCCAAAACAATTGCCACAAAACTATGTCATGTAACAAATTGCCTTATGTAAGCCTATACCGACGTACTCATTGATGGGGAATTTCTTTAGTCCAGAATCGGAATCGACCCCACTTGGATTTGAGCTAAGACTGCCATACAAATAGGGATCTCTCTCTCTGTAAAGGGGTTTAACAGCTCTTATTCAAGTGCAAGGTCTCCCAATATGAGGCTTGAGAATTCCTCCTATGACTTCACACTAGATCATTTTTGAAAGATGTTATACTTGTCTATACTAACTCATTTTTCTTTGTGTTTATGACTTGAAAACAGAATCTGAGCTTCAACTTCGTCAACAATTCTAATGTGACAAGTGTTACAACCCTCAATAGCAAAAATTTTCATGTCAATGTTCTCGGATGCGAAAATCTTACCTTCAAAAACTTCATAGTCAGAGCACCAGAAAATAGTCCCAACACTGATGGTATCCATATTGGACGTTCAAAAGAAATTCGTGTTAGTGATTCAAACATAAAAACCGGAGATGATTGTGTCTCAATTGGTGATGGTGTTCATAAATTGTATGTCACAAACGTAGTATGTGGACCTGGCCATGGGATCAGTCTGGGAAGTCTGGGAAGGTATCAGAATGAAGATCCTGTTTCAGAAGTTTATATAAACAACTGTACCCTCATCAACACAACCAATGGTATCAGAGTGAAGACTTGGCCAGATTCCTTCCAAACTGCTGTATCTGATATGCATGTTCAAGATATTCATGTTCAAAATGTTATGAATCCTATTATAGTTGATCAGAGATATTGCCCATGGAACCAGTGCTCATTAAAGGTACGCATCTGAAAAAAGGATCAAGAATTTATTTATTTTTGGTGCTAGAATGGGGGATTCTCCCATATACTGGCTTTGCAATTTAGAGGTTTTGTGGTTGTAAAAGATGTTTCTTTAATACTTTGGAAACATCTTTTCCAAACCCACTCAAAGAAAACACAAGTGAACGTACCCAACTCTGGTGTCTAACTTGGTTTCTTCTCTACAAAACGCTTGCCGATTTGGATTTGCTTCTAAGAACCTGTTCTTATTTGCAGTCTCCATCAAAAGTGAAGATCAGTAAAATTAGCTTTAAAAATGTTTGGGGAACTTCAACAACTTCGGATGTTGTCAAGCTTGATTGCAGCAAGAGTCTCCCATGCGAAAATGTGGAGCTCAGTGACATTGACATACAATATACTGGAAAAGGAACTGCTGCCACCAGCACTTGTGATAACGTGAAGCCTATTGTAAGAGGAAAACAAAGCCCCCAACTCTGTGCCAGATCTAGTACATCTTCATAGATTCAAATGTCAAGGGACAACATAATTTGTATGCAGAGTACCTTAGACTTTTTCACTTCAGTTTTTTATTTTCTCCGGTCAAAAGAAAATTGAAATTTTGCAAAAGTTGAGCTTATAGGCTAAATTCAATCACATTGTCCAATTGTAAATATCTGTTAGTTCTTAGAATTCTTACCTGGAGTTTTAGAGGACTTAGTAAATTAGACACGTTGAATTAGTCCTCTTTATATCATTGTAAAAAGAAATGTGTAGGGTTGACTTTGAGTCCCCTCCATGTACTTATTTTATGAATTATTAATCAATTGGTTGCCCTTCTCACCAAATCTCCATTGTGTTATTCTAGGTAGCTTTGGAATCTGTGCTGAAGGAAGTCAAAACCTAATAATTTAATTGAGTAGAATATATTCAAACTAAAAGCATGTTGTGCTTCGATCCACAAACCAATACTGACTTAAGTAAGCATCTCCATTTCTTTTTTCAAGAAAACAAAATTTCCCCCTCCCCAATGTATCAAAAGTGTTATGGAAAAACAACAACAATAGTAAGAAGTAAAAGTAAGAAAAATTAAATGACATATATGATTTATGTGATTTGGTTAATGTGATTTACATTCATGGGTGGATAGAGAGAAAAATTTTTATTTTATTTTTGGAGAATTGTTACAAAAAAGGATTAATATTGCAAAGCTTAGAATTGCAATTTTATTAAAAATATATATATAAATTTCTATACCGTGGGGTAATTCCCAAAGGGGTCAATGGTGAAAGCGGAAGCTTAGATTGGGTCATGCTCCTAAAATTTTGTAACTATCATAATAATTAAACCAACAATATCAAAATATATATATATATATATATATATATGTGTGTGTGTGGGGGGGGGGGGGGGGATATAATTAGAGTCTATAATTTTTATCTCTAATTTTTTTAGACGAAAAGCATGATTTACATTTTTGTCTCTAAATTGACTCTAATTTCAAATCCATCTCTAAAAATGGAGACAATCTTAGTCGTCTCTAATTGGTCTCTAAATAGAGACGATTTAGAGATTTTTAAATTTGTCTCAAATATTTGAGACTAATTAGAGTTTATATTTTTTTTGTCTCTATATTTTAGAGAAGAAAAGATGATTGCATTTTTGTCTCTAAATTGACTCTAATTTCGAGTCAATAGTCATTGTCTCCATTTGGTTTTTAATTTTCTATTTAGAGACAAAATAGACACCAGTTTGGTTATCTTTATATCTCTAAGTATATTTGACAAATTCAAAAAAAAATTTATTATGTTAAAATAATAATAATTATAGGAGATTACTAATTGAACATGAACTTATAACAATTGTAACAGTTGGATCATTAATTAGGTATACTAATTTTTGTAAATGAGATAAGTTTTAGACTTTTATGTAGAATTATGCTAGATTATATGACAAATCATATCCGATTACTGTCAAATTTGGACACAAAACTTTTCTTTTTCTTACTAATTTTAACAAATCTAATGGTTCGATTGTTAATTTGATATGCTAATCTTTGTATATACGTCAGGTTTTGAACTTTTATGTAAAGATTATGATAGATCATGTGGCAAAACAAATCTCATTATCTTCAACTTTGGCCATAATACTTATTTTTAACAATTTTAACAAACTTAACGGTTGAATCATTAATTTGATGTGCTTATATTTATAAATGCGTTAGGTTTTAGGCTTTTACATAGAGATTATGCTAAATTATTTGCAAAACTTATCCGATTACCTTCAAATTTGGCCAACATACTTTTTAAAGTAATTTTAAGAAATATAATGGTTGGATTGTTAATTTGATATGCTAATCGTTTTAAATGCGTTAGGTTTTGAGTTTTTGTGTAAAGATTATGATAGATCATGTGGCAAAACAAATCCGATTACCTTCAAATTTGGTTATAATGCTTATTTTAGGAATTTTAACAAATCTAATGGTTGTGTTGTTAGTTTGATATGCTAATATTCATAAATGTGTTAGGTTTTGGACTTTTATATAAAAATTATGCTAGATTATGTGACAAAACATATTCGATTACCTTTAAATTTGGTCATAATACTTTTTAAAGCAATTTTAACAAATCTAACAGTTGGATCATTAATTTGATATCCTTATATTTCTAAATGTATTAGGTTTTGGGAGTTTATGTAGAGATTATCCTAGATTATATGGCAACACATATTCGACTCCCTTCAAATTTGGCCACGATACTTTTCTTAGCAAATTTAACAAAACAAACGGTTGGATCATAAATTTTTTATGCTAATCTTTGTAAATACATTAGATTTTGGGCTTTTATGTAGAGATTATAGTAGATTATGTGGCAAAACATATCCGATTACCTTCAAATTTGGCCATAATATATATATATATATATATATATATATATATATATAACAATTGTAACAAATTTAACGATTAGATCATTAATTTGATATCATTATGTTTCTAAAGGCATTTGGTTTTGGGCTTTTATGTAGAAATTATACTAGATTATGTATCAAAATATATTCGATTACCTTCAAATTTGGCCATAATTCAATTTTTTTTGAAATTATATTGGCTGGATTGTTAATTTGATCTACTAATAATTGTAAATGCGTTAGATTTTAGGCATTTATGTAGAGATTGTACTAGATTATGTGGCAAAACAAATCCGATTACCTTCAAATTTGGCCATAATACTTTTTTAAGCAATCTTAATAAATCTAACAGTTGGATCATTAATTTGATATGATAATCAATGTAAACGGGTTAGGTTTTGGGATTTTATATAGAGATTATACTAGATCATGTGGCAAATCATATTCGATTACCTTCAAATTTGACCATAATACTTTTTTAGTGATTTTACCAAATCTAACGGTTGGATCATTATTTTTGTAACACCCCACCATTCCATAGCGTAACAGACTTCACTTTATGGGATGTTGTCCCGTCTGATTGGTCAAACAAAAGGTTTTTATAACAAAACTCCACTCAATAGGAAACAAAAATTTTCTAAAATTACTTTTATTGAATAAAGAAAAGTACATAGAATCTGACTTTGATATGTATACTGAAGGAGTTCACCGTGCTTCCACTGTGCCTCTGATTCCTAAAATTTAAGAGAAATAATACACGTGTAAGTGAAAATCACCCAATGAGTCCCGTATGTGCAAGTGATTTAAAACAAACAGACAATGTGTTATCAGCTGTAACCTTATAAAGCCATTATAAGAATGTTTGTGTTGTGCCCTAGAGGCAATCACTTGTATATTGTATATGACACATTTTATTTTAATAAAAGGCATTACTTATCTTACAGTTTCTTTTGTTTACTTTTAAGTAATATAACTGTTCGATAAAGTCCCTAGTACAACACTGTGTTAAGGAAATCATGATAGAGATCATGATATGAGATTCCTACTACACTATATAGTGTTAGTACTTAAATAGTCCCTAGTCATAGTATTAATGAGACAGGACATCATTAATGCGTTAAGACTTGCATGTGTTAGACTTC
>JANUWF010000892.1:0-31291 GCA_026120185.1 Voacanga thouarsii | reverse complement strand
TTTGCGACATTTTTACTTCGTTTTACCCTTAAAACCTGAAATAATGATCAAAATACCTTTCCAGCGGTAAAATCTCAAATATGAAGGAATATGGCTAGTTATTAAACAAAATGTATCACAAAAGAGCTTCAAATAACTAGGAAAAATATGACTAATTTAGCATCTATCAATATGGCATAGTTCGGTACTTCACAGTTAGGAAAACGTCACAGTAAAATGGGGTATCAGAGTGCATGGACAAGACACTTGTGGAGAAAGTTCATTGTATGATGTCTAATGCTCGGTTAGACAGAAAATTTTATGTTGCGGCTCTGTCATACGCTCAACATCTCATTAACCGCTTACCGGTGTTTGCAATGGAAGGCAGGACTTCTTTAGAGGTATAGTCCAGAAAACCTACAATAGATTATGATTCTTTGCATATTTTTAGTTCTACTTCATATTATTTAGTAAATGAATCAATGTTGGATCCACAAGTAAAGAAGGCTATCTTTATGGGCTTCAATGCTAGAGTTAAGGGATATTGTTTGTGGTGTCTAGAGGCAAATAAGACAATTATCAGTAGGGATGTTATCTTTGATGAATCTACCATGTTGAAAAATGTAAATCTAGAATGGAGTGATGATACTCCACAATAGGTGGAGTGTACGCTGAAATAGGTGGAGTTTGAACAGACAGTGGTGACTCTAGTAAAAAGCATCTCCAGTGACTCTCCCGTGATAAGAGAAGAGTCAGATGAGGAAGAGGTTTCGACCCAAGAACCCCTACAACAATCAGAGTCAATTGCCGCTAGAAGAACAAGACGAGAAATTCATAAACCTTCTTGTTTTACTGACATGGTGGCTTATGCACTTTCAGTTGTTTATAATGTTTCATCCATCTTTCTAGAAGCCGTCCGAAGCCTAGAAAATGGTAGATGGAAAGGTGCAAGGGAAGAAGAAATACAATCTCTATAGAAAAACAAGATGTGGAAGCTAACATAACTATCAGAGGGCAAGAAGGCAATTGGATGCAAGTGGGTATTTGCAAACAAAGTAAGATTTCCTGGCAAGGATGATGTTCACTACAAGGCAAGATTGGTGACTAAAGGCTATGCTTAGAAGAAATGAATTGATTATAATGACCTATTTTCTCCAATTATTAAACATTCCTCTATTAGAATTTTTTTGGCCTTAGTAGCATAGTTGAATTTGGAGCTAGCTCCACTTGATGTGAAGACCGTATTTGTACACGGTGAGTTGAAGGGGGAAATCTATATGACTCAGCCAGATGGGTTCAAGATGTTGGTAAAGAAAATTGGGTTTGCAAGCTAAACAAACCGTTGAACGGATTAAAGCAATCACTAAGCAGTGGTACAAACTATTTGACAAGTTTATGAAGGGTTAGAGGTACACAAGATGCAAGTATGATCATTGTGTGTATTTGCATAGACTTCAAGATGGGTTACATCTACTTACTCTTGTACGTTGATGATGTGCTGATAGTAGCAAAGAGCCAAGCTGAGATTGATAAACTGAAGGCTCAGTTGAGTAAAGAGTTTGAGATGAAGGATTTGGGATAGGCCAAGAAGATTCTCGGCATGGAGATAAATAGGGATAGACAGAAAGGTAAGCTTTATTTTATACAGAAGTAGTATTTGAAGAAGGAACTATATTGTTTTGGTATAATGATGATTCAAAACTTGCAAGTACCCCGTTAGCTCCTCATTTGAAACTCAGTAGCCAGTTATCTCCAAATACGAATAAAGAACGATAGTACCTAGTGAAATTTCCATATGCAAATGCAGTTGAAAGCTTGATGTATGTAATGGTATGTATGAGACCTGATATTTCACAAGCTATTAGTATTGTGAGAAAGTACATGCATGATCCGGGCAAGGGTCAATGGCAAGCAATGAAATGGATTTTATGGTGTAATCAAGATACTATACATGTTAGTTTAGAGTTTGAGCAGGATAAATTACTTGGTCAACACATAGATGGATATTGTGATTTTGATGATGCAGGTGACTTGGATAAGCGACAATCTACAATTAGCTATTTGTTCACTTTTGCCAAGGCACCAATTAGTTAGAAGTCTACTTTGCAATCAATTGTGGCTTTATCTACAATAGAGGCAGAGTATATGGTGATTACAGAAGCTGTAAAGGAGGCAATTTGGCTTCAAGGATTGCTTAAAGACTTGGGAGTTGGTTAGAAACATCTTGAGATATATTCTGATAGTCAGAGTGCTATACACTTAGCAAAGAATCAAGTTTTTTATCCAAGAATGAAGCACATTGATGTTCGCTATCACTTTGTGCGGGAAATTCTCAAGGAAGATGAGATATTTCTCCAAAAGATTTGGACTACAAAAAATCCTGCAGATATGCTGACCAAAGTACAAGAGCCAAGTTTGAACATTATTTAGACTTTTTCAATATCCTGCACATTTGAGTTAGCGCTTGACGGCGCAAATTTGGAAGCACCATGAGGACTGCTTTTATTTTTTGTTTGATTGTGAAGATTTGTATTTGGTGATACTATAAATTAAGCCAAGGTGGAGCAAAACTGCTATGTTTGAGTTTGGGATGCAAGTCAAGGTGGAGATTTGTTATGAATGCCTTGCATCTCCCACATCAAATTTCTAAGACTTTCCACTACTATTTGTGCCTTATAAATATATGGCCTTGTTTAGTTCTTTAACACAACAACACCAACAATCTCTTCTCTTACATATAAATAAAAGCGAGCTATTTGAGTAGTGCTCGGAGATTAAGCAAATTTGGCCGAACTCTATTATCAATTCTAGGTGTGTTCTTTCTTTATTTCCACATTTATTTATTGTTATTGTTGTAGTTTCTTTTCAGTTGTAATATAGTATTCAATATTATTTGTCGAGTTTATTTGTAGTGTTTTGTATGGTTCATTTGGATGTATTTTACTATTCGCATGTATATACTATTTATGTATATACCGGTGTAGGCTGTGATAATACAACATGAACGTAAGTTCTAATAGCAAACTGGAATTTAAGAAAGATAATGTATCCTCCCATTCATTTCACTAATTGTTTTAGAGGGAAAATTTACCTGGTTTTCCCAACAGACACCCTATCCTTTTGGAAGCAAAATCTAGGTTATGGTTTACCTTCGTTGCGATGCCATTAATAGAAGGATTAGCTATGTCAATGAAAGACTTCTTGATAGAATCATCTTCAGGAACTATATTTACATTCAATGACTGAGATTGAGAAGATAAAGCCATAGATCTATTTGTGTCAATTATCCAGCGGCTTACATCAATAGGACCAATAGGAATGACAGTAAGGTTAAAACTGACTCCAGTAGACGTAGTCATAGGAATAGCATCAACAACTTACATATCAGTATCGGTTTCCTTGAAAGATTCAATATGATCATATGTTTTAGAACTAGAAAGCTGAGGACCAATTGATTTTGCATGCTGCCTTTTTGGCTGAGTGAGGCAGCTATCATATAGGGTTTTTGGTTTCCATATCTTTTTTGCAACTTACTTATTCTAATCATCTTATGGTGGCTGTTCTGGGGCAATTTGATTATGTACGATTTAGAGGTATAGCCATGACAATGGCAATGTGTAAATAACAAGCAAGTTCTCATATTCCATTTCTGATAAAAACCCTCCAGTTCACATCCAATCCAAATGCGCTTCAATAAAGGTTTGAGCAAATCAACCTCATTGCATAGTTTTGCAATACTAGGTCTGGACAAAGTAGCAACACAGTTATCTAACTTTAAAGACTTTCCAATGGTGGATACATGAGTATATAGAATAAACTTAGAGAACAAGTGGATGGAGAGATGCTCAAAAGAAATCCAAACAAGCACTAAAGATGGATCCTCTAAAACACGAAAACCAAGTGTCCATTTGTGTATGCGTATATGGAAGCCAAGAACATACCAAATCCTTTTCAACCAAAGTTGTAGATAGTCCTCCTTAAGTGTAGAGCAAATTAATATGTTCCTGCTATCTTGCCACCCTAACGAAACTTCTCCTCTCAAACGAATTGTGAGGAACTTCTTCTGCAAGGATTCCGTTGAAGGCTTTCGTTGTGTGAATTTTCTGATTAAAGCAAAATCAAGAGGTGCTGGTAACTGCTCAACTTCATCAAATGATCACAATAAAGCTAGTTCTCCATGTCTGACTGGGTTCTATTTGGCAATGGTTCCTAAATATGCTGGCTTAGAGTACAACTAAGCAAATGATTTGCGTTCCCAACTAGCCAGAGTTGGATCCAGGGTTGGAGGAAATTTGAAATTATATATATATAAAAAAAAAAAAAAACCTGATGCAACACCCACTCAAATTTGCAAAAGATTTGCAATCGTAACATTTTTACAAATATCAAGATAGTTAGAAATGATATTTTTTTTAAAAAAAAAAAAGCGTCGCAAAACTCTCGACAAGAGGGATGGCTTGGTGACGGCTATATATTTTTGATAAATACAACACGTGGCAAATCAATTTTTCAAAAATCATCACTGAACTATAGCAAAATAATGGGAGTTTTGTGTTGGCCATCTAGTGTGAAACCCTATAACACAAAACCCTCATCCGTCGCAAATTCATAGCAAAGTTGCCATGGATTAGCAAGAGTTTATATCATTTTTTTTCTTTTCACTCATTTTTTTAAATAGGGGATTATGTGGCAAAGTCTAGCCAATTTGCATGAATTTTCCAAGTGTTATTTTATGACAATTACAAATCTGCAGTTTAATTGTTGTGGTGGAAAAATACAAGAAAAAACCAAAACAGTGATGGATTTTTTGCAACGGCATCTACGCCGTCACTAATTTGTGACGGAATAGCACAGGAGTAAAAATTTAAAAAATAAATTTATTTTTCCAAATTTCTGTCGCTAATCCATCGGTAATAGCAACGGATTAGTGACAGACATCTAGCCGTCTCAAATTAGCGACGGATTTGCAATGGTTTTTTTTTTTTTTTTTTGTAATTTTTCATTAGCACTAACAAAATTAAAAGTTGTCGCAAATCCGTCACAATTAGAGAGGAATTTGCAATGGCAATTTAAATTTTAAAAATGAATTTATTTTTTAAAAAATTAAAAAAATAAGACCTCACAAATCCATTGCAATTAGCGAGGGACATGTGATGGCCATTCAAAGTTTAAAAATAAATTTATTTTTTAAAATTTGAAAAAAAAAGCCCTCACAAATCCGTTGCAATTAGCGAGGAATTTGCAATGGCCATTCAAAATTTAAAAATAAATTTATTTTTTAATATCAAAAAAATAATCTCCCACAAATCCGTCACAACTAGCGAGAGATTTGCGATAGTTATTTAAAATTTAAAAATGAAATTATTTTTTTCAATTGAAAAAATAAGCCCTCACAAATCCGTTGCAATTAGCGAGAGATTTGCGATGGCTATCCAAAATTGAAAAATAAATTTATTTTTAAAATTAAAAAAATAAGCCCTCCCAAATCCATCGCAATTAGCAAGGGATTTAAAACGGCCATCTTAAATTTAAAAATAAATTAATTTTTTTAGAATTGAAAAAAATAAGCCATTGCAAATCCGTCGCAATTAGCGAGGGATTTCCAACAGCGATTCAAAAGTTAATTATTTTTTCAAATTAAAAAAAAAAACCGTCACAAATTCATTATTAATTAACAAATTTGTTAATTTAATTGCTAGTTATCGAATTGATCGTATATAATTAGTGAATCCGTGGCAAATTCTGAATTTGATATATATATATATATATATATGTATATTTTAATTTATGTATATATATATATATATATATACACATACATATGTAAATACATATGTTAATATACTTTTTAATATATTAATTAATATATATACATACATATATATATATTTATTTATGTTGGTGTGTGTCTACATATATACGAAATGGCAAGTGTTTGTTTTACAAAATTCTTTGTTTACATTTTTTGAAATGTAATAAGCCGTTTTAAACTTTTACAAAATTCTTTGTTTACATTTTCTATGTACAATTGTGTTTCTTTTTGCTTTTTTTTTTTTTAAACAAAGAGTTTCTATCACATAATACTCGCAGGGATTATTTTATGAGGGTCGCAATTCTACAACAAACGGTTGTGTCAGAATCACGGGGGATTTGTTAATCTAATTTTCTTCCAAAATAACTAAACCTCCGTCGTTAAATTCTCGCTAATAGTTCATGGATACTTTACTATTTCTAATGTGTTACAAATTTGTAAGCAGTTGGTGTGGACTAGTCAACGCATATCCAAATTTAGCCGTGGCAAAAATCCATCACTATTTCCGAGTTCTCTTGTAATGAAATAGTCATGATGATGTAGATGGTAACTCTTTAATAAAAAATGGTAAGTTGCAATTTGAAAAATGGAAAGTTTTACGAAATTTACTATTTTTGTATTGTGTCGTTAGAACTTAAAATATTTTTTATTAGAAAACCTTATCTCTTTGCCAAATTTTTATAATGAAATAAAAATTTCAAAGTTGAAATGTGTACGATTTGAAAGGTAAAATATGGATTTAACTATTTAATTATTAGCTCAATGGATTTGGACTAAACTTTCCATTTCCCTTATAGCCAAAAAATATTGGAATTTTCATATAGGCATGATATTATGATGCCGATGGTAACTCTTGAATAAAAAGTGGTAATTTTCAATAAGAAAATAGAGAGTTTTGACTGGCTTACTATTTTTTTAATGTGACTTTGAAGCTGAAAATCTTTTTTCTTAAAGAAAAAACTTATCACTGTTACCAAATCATTTGTAATAAAATAAAAATTACAACTGTTGTTAATTGTGTTGATAATTATCATCCAATTATATTACTTACTACTAAAACTATAAAGTTACTATGTTGAAGAATATCCATTGGTTACGAAAGCACTTTTCCCCTTATAAATAACTGAAGAATCCCATCTTTGATGGCTCTCAATCTTCTTTCGTGCTTTAATCCATTCCCATCCATCACATTTCCGTCAGTTTGTTCTGTATTTATGCCCAAAAATGGCATCACCAATCCTCCAATTAGCTACTCTTCTTGTGATCATCCTTCTTGCACTGAGATCTAGTGGTATTCTTTCTCCCTCTCTCTCCAACTCAATTTTACATATGTACAAAGCATCAAATACATGCACAAAGACAAACAGTGGGGAAAAAAAGGAAAAAGATTTATATTTCACTCATCAATAAGAGCGTATTTATTCATGTATACACACAAATTTCTATCATTTTCATGATTTTGCTTGTATGCACGAACTGTACATTTAAAAAAAAAAAATTGTATGCAATGGTTTTATTAAGCAGCATCAAACTTTTTTTTTTTTTTTTAAACTTCCGATGCAGAAGCTCGAGACATAGGGTTTGATTTAATCCCAAATCAAGAGGGCAGCTTCTTGTTTATGTAAATTAACTATGTGGAAAGTCTATATGATCATGTATACATGTTTATGACACAAAAAGCATATAGTATAATTTCACTTATGAGTTTTATTTTATGACCCTTGGTATCACTCTTACCACTTTATGACATCCACTTGGGAAAAGTATGCATGATCAATTTTGGAAATCTTCTTATGAATGTTTTGATATGATTAGGAACCATGCATCAATGTTTATATCTAATGACAATTTTTCCTTCATGTATATAATTGCGAAAATCATAGCTTGAGATTTTGGCTCTTAACAATATCACCTTTGAGGCAACATATGAACTACTTTGATTTATTTACGCATTGAGTAAATTTAGTTAGAACGGATGAAATGATTTCAATTTTTGAAATATTTTAGGGAGAAGGTACAATTGTGGTTTTTGGTTTGCCTGAATTTTAAACCAAATATGGTTTTGAAACTTCCAAATCGGAATGGAAATTTCTTAAATCGCCTTGTTCAAGACTTGAGTGCTCAAAGGGCGAGGCTATTGGACTAGCTTTCGTTAGACTAGGAGAGAGTTCCGGTTGATAGGCCAACTTTGGGAAATTGTCCTTTCCGAACGGGGCGTCAGTCCTTGTAGTTGAGCCGGGTCCTTAGCTTCAGCGGAGTTATAAGAACTCTAATGGACAGACGTGGGACATCCGTGCCTAAGGTAAATTTTGTGAGAGAGAAGAAGAAGGAGCATTCTCTTTGTAGGTTGATCACCTACATGTGATTTTTCGGCATTGCGGATGCCATGGACATATTCTTACGGTATCATTGATTTGCGCACTCGATGATATGGCAGGTTGATGATAGGTTCAGGACATTTGCCAAAATGAATTTTTGTATTCCAGATGTTTGACGTGAATTGATTGCCCAACAAAAGGCTTATCTCCATTTTATTATTTAGAGTACTCGCGGTTTTCTCTCCAAAATTTGATAAAGGATTTGAGATGAACAATTCAAATTGCAAATTTACTGATGATTACATCCTTTCGGTTTGTTACATATTCATGCATCATGTCATTGATTTTTGTAACTGCCACTATCACACACAATGGGCTTAATGAGATTATTTATAATCTCACACAACTTTTCAAACCATAATTTTCAGGGTAGTATCAGTTTATTAAGACTAAGTGCTGAGATCATTTTATAATAGATTAGGTTTTGATACTCTTCTACCAATACTCTAGTGATGATGCATAAAGATTCCTTTTGGCTTGCAGAGTTTTATCCTTGTGTGTCTCTATTGGGATTTATTTAGATAGTAATTCAATTTCTGCTTTTAAATTAATATTAGTTATAGCTTGTTGCTTTCTTTTCTTTCTTTGTTATAAAGACCCCTTGTCTGAGAGGACAGGGCGACATTCCCTGGTCATTTAGGCCACTTAGTAGGGGGTGTTACACTCATGTTCTACTTTTTGATAAAACCCTCCAATTCACAACCAATCCAAATATGCTTCACTAGAGGTTTGAGCAAATCAACCTCATTGCATAGTTTTGCAGTAGTAGGTCCAGAAAAAGTAGCAATGGAGTCATCTAACTTTCACTACAAAAAAAAAAAAAAAAAAAAGCCTTCCGTGACAAAATAATTTCCTAACTAAAGCCAAAAATTTCCTAGCTAAAGCCCTTCCAAGACAAAAACAACTTCCTCAAAAGGTTCTCGCTAAAACGCTATCGCCAAAGCTTCATGGTGAGGAAATTCTGAATTTTGTCGCCAGTGAGTGCCCTTTAGCTAGGAAAATTTTTCCTAGCTAAAGCCTAGACTTTTCGCTATGAAACATTTCCTCCCTAAAGGTATAAATAATTTGTTGGCAAAGGTTGTAGTTTTGCCAATGATGATGATTTTTAGCGACAAAAAAATTTCGTCACTCAAATTTCATCGCAAAAAATTTAATTTTATATAAAAAATTAAATATTATGGTGAGAAAAAAAATTTCATCGCCGAAAGGGGTTAATAGCGACAAAAGTATTCCTCACGAATATAAAAAACTTTCGTTCTCAAAAGGGGTCAATGGAGACAAAACAAAATCCTCGCTAAAGCATTATTAAATTTTTTTAAATAAATTTTTTAAATTTTTTTTACGTGTGGACCGCAGACCTCCTTGTACGTGCAACTTCGAAATATGGAGGTTGCACACTTAACTATTTTGCTAAGTGACTTGTTTGACTCATTCCTTTTTTTTATTTATTTAACCTATTTTAAACATTCATTTTTTTTTCAATATAATTATTATAACAAATAATTATATACTAAATTTAATATTAAACAATATTACTCAATATAATAAATTATGTTATTATTGCTGTCAAAATAGGGAGCCGATGCAAACGGGGATCAGCTTCGTATTCGACAAATACAAACGATCCGATATGGTGCAACAGAAAATGGTATCAGATCTTTTTTGAGTCAGGGACGGGATTCCTTGAACTTACTACAGAAAGGGCTCAAGAAAGTCAGCCGAGAATGCTAAACAGAGGGACCTTTCTTAGAGAATAGAATGATACTTGTATTAATTGGTTTAATGGAAAAGTACAAAAAAAGTACTGATATCGAAAATACTAACATAAACCGTAAGAAAAAATGTAAACAATGTTGGTAAAGAGAAGCTAGAATAAAGCAGTAAGAAAGCTATAAAGAATCAAAATTCTAGACTAGAAAGCTGGAAATAATGATGAGGAAAAAAGAAAATGAAATTGAATTCTGCTGATTGATGAGTTGATTTGTTTTCCTTCATTCTGGGTGATACTTCTCATTTTATACTTGTTGTGAATGAGCCACTAATAGAACGTGGAGTTACTTTCGGCCAAAGAATGCCCCCAACGATCGTGCAGAATCCTTGCACCGAAAGATCAGGAATCTGTTTTTCCTTCTTATTGGCTCCGCAGTGCCGATGTTGACCATGGCTATCGGCTGCTCGAAAGGTTAACTTTATCGGCTCGTCCCCATTTATCAAATCGGCATCAGCTCGAAGTAACCGTTGCATCGGCTTGAGAAAGTTGACGTCAACACATGCCCCCCCGAGTCCCGTTGTTTCAACGGACGCGAGTCTTCTAAACGATGGGAATCATACAACTATTAATGGTAGACGTCTGTTTTCTGACAGAATCGAAACATCCCGAATGTTATGGAAGATTTGCGACGCCTCGACCTTATAACCCGCGAACGGCCCAATTTCAAATTTCCTTATAAACAGCAGTGGTCCCCAATCGGAACTCCCCACTTTCTACGACATCCACCTTCTTCAAAATTCTACTGCTTTAGTAACTCATCAATCTCTTATCTCTCTGCCATAATTTCCTGTGAACTGTAAATCTCTTCTTGGTAAAAAGATAATATTGCGATGGCCACCCCTACCGATCAAAACATTCTGTGCCTGGTCTAAGCCGATGCCCAACTTTTTGCCTTGGGCCCATACCTCTTGCCCACAGACATTACCACCGAACACCTGCGGTTTGTTTTACCGGCTGATTTCAATTTCCCACTGCAACAGGATACCTTCACCCAGCACCAATCTTCCCTCTTCTTTCCGCCATTGGCCTCGCAAACTCAAGAATTACAGAGAATGGCGAGACCGTTGCCACGTCCTATTCGGGGCCATCTGGGTGCAATGGGGAATTTCGGATGCCATCATGATGATCGACTTTGAGATGGCTTTTGACCGCAACTTGTTTGCCGCCGTCCTTCCCTTTTGGTCTTTGGCGATCAATGGCTTTATCTTCCCACACGGGATGTTTTCTCCTACCATTCTTGACATCTGCACCATCCTCAGCTTTTGATGCAATGGCGATGAGATTCCGAGGCTTCACGACGAAGAAAATTTGCCAGCCGTTGAGGCGCGTCTGGACAAGGCCTCCTCCTCGTATGGCAACTTCATCATCACATAACGAGGGGTGGAGGACACTCATTCAAACCAAGAACAAGCGGCCTTCCTCTGGCTTTGGCTGTATAAGTATGTCATTTGTTCCCATTCCGCCGGTATCAGCAATGAGTACCGATACTATGTATCGGCTCTCCTAAGAAGCAAGAGGCGCTGTGACCTTGCCTCTCTGGTCATCGCCTTGGTCTACCGCACCATCAATCAACTGATGGTTGCTCTTACCGCCGGGGAGGATCCGACCAACCTAGGGGGCCCGCTCTGGATTGTTCAATTTTGACTGTATCAATACTTGCCCAACTTTGGCATTAGCCGACTTGCAGGCACCCAAGCGGATTCTTCTGAATGGGCAACTGGCTATCGGCTCCTTCAGGTCCCTATAAATTCTACTTCTGCCGAAACCATGGTCTCGTACCTCTACCGGATGTCGAGACTTCCATGGTGCCATTTTCTTCCCATATGCTGCTCGCCAAGAGGGCCCCCTTTGGTTAAAAAGCCTGTCGGAAAGCCCCGAGGACACACAAGAAACTCTATGGACCTGAATTCTATGTCCTCGGGAAATTCTTCTGGGGGTCAAGCCTGGAGCTCGGAGCGCTAAGACCTCCTGTGAGCAGTACAACCCTGACTGCTTCTCCAGCCAATTTAGGCTGATACAGGACATTCCCACAGATCCAGGGCATGTTTCATTTTTCTCTGTAAAACCGGTGTTATCGGCTGAAGACGTACACACTTTAGCCGAACGCACGCAGGCCATTCTAAGGTCCTTTGAGTTTAAACCCTTCTAGGTGGTGCTGGAGACCTCCCCAAATTTTGATTCATGGTGTAGGCTACTGAGTGGGGCCCTGTTTTTTGCCCCCATAGGCATCTGGCTTCTGCAAATGCCTAGGCCGGCCACCTCTCTACCTGAACCACCTTCATCTGCTAAGAGAGGAAAACAGGTAAAACACCTTGTAAATCCTGTAATAATGTTGACCTTACACACTCCCTTGGTGCAGAAAACTACTGCTGCTGCTCCTGTGGTCCCGGAGGAGGAAGAAGAAGAGGTCGAGGTTCCGTCCCTACTCCGTCGATCCAAAAGGAGGCATGACGCACTGACTCCTCCCGTTTCCAAGGTTTACATTTGTCGATTCTTCTTTTTCTCCCTTTTGGCTTCCTTAATGTTCAAAAAATTGTTTGCCTAATTATCAGCACAATCCTTTTCTGCAGAGGCGCAAGCAAAGGACAGGTCATCCTGTAATTATTGACACTTCTTCTGACTCAGAGGAAAACATTGCACTCTTCTCTTTAGCCGAAAAGGCAGCCGAATGAGCTGCCCCACCGATGGCAGATACCCCCATATTGGAGGCTACAGCTCCTCTTCCAACGGCTAGCGCGTCGGCTCCCCCATCAGTAGCAGACCTTGCATCGGCTGAGCTGCCGACTCCAAAAAGTCCACCCCCTGTTCCGCCAAGGCCCGAAAAGCAATCAGTGGCTACAGATGTCGAGACAACGGTGCCTTCCTCCAGTCAAGGAGCTGGAACAACTATTGCTTCTCTGCCGATGCTGACATTGGCTTCGGGGCTAGACTTTCTTGACAGCCTCATCGGGGCTTCCTTGCCTACTGAGAGGGCCACTCTAGATAATGTGAGTCGTGCCCTTCTATGGATTGTCCAGTCAGCTGACCCCGACATGCCCCCTGTACTTTAGGACCTGGCAACTGGGTGTCTGGGGCAAATGCGTTTCACTGGTCGCTCTTTATCCGATACACAACGCCGTCGGGATGAAACGCACAACTAGCTAGAGCTCCTGAAATTGCATCGAGAGAATGCAGCATTTGCGGAAAGAGATCGTCGGGAATCCTTGGATCATCTTTCGTGTCTGTGAGCCGACATTGCTAAGGGAATTGGAAAAATTAAGCGGCTCAAACATCAACTGTCAGAAATCCAGAAAGAGCTTGCCTCTAAAAAAAGAGCTCTGGAGCAGCGACTTGCATCAGAAAAAGGATTCCAGGAGACGGTCAAAACCATTGAAGACTCCCTTCTTAAGCATCATGACGAACGGCTAATACTGCAGGCGGAAGACAAACAGCTTGAAGCTGAACTATCAAACTCAACCGTCTTGCTGGAAGAGATGAAGTCTAGGTGGGACCATTTCACAGCCGAGCTGAACAAGGCTCTACACCCCTCGGCTATTGACGAGGCCGGTCTTTCCGGTACGCAAACTAAGGAAGCTGTCCCTTTGCCAGCTGAACCAGGGGCTCAGAAGACAGAAGTTGATGAGGTGGCCTTGCCTCCCGAGGGAGGTACCAGAACTGAGGCTGAGGTGGCGGGAACAAAGTTCCCAGTTCCGGATCCGCAACCGACAGAAACTGCCCCGACTAGCCCAGTGCCCGCCGAATCGAAAGACCCCATTTGGCTAGCGATTATTCCTTATCAGCCACTGCTGCTACCCAATGCCCCTTTTGATGATAGCCGACTTCTTTTGTATTGACATCTATGGCCATCTGGTCGGTCTCTTGTGATCAGCTCAATATATGAAAGCCAAATTTTTTGTTTAAGAAGATGCACTTTCTTTTCCTTTTTCTCTTTTTTTGTTTTATTTTTTTTTTGTTTTACTTACTAGCCCCTTCCCAGAACATCGGATAGTACCGCTTCAAGAACTTACCGTTAATTGCTCGACCTGCTTCCTTCCTATCGGGTGTCATTAGGCGGTAAGCTCCTCCATCGAAAACTTGTGTTACTAAGAATGAGCCTTCCCAGGATGCAGACCACTTACCATACTTCGGATCTTTTGGAGCAGTAGGGAGAATAGTCTTCCATACCATGTCTCCTTCTTGAAAACTTCTTTCTCGAACCTTCCGATTGTACACCCTTGCCACCTTCTCCTTATGTTGTTTTATATTCTCCAAGGCCACCTAGCAGTCCAACTCAACTTGGTCTAGGCTTAGGGCCAAAGCCATCTAATAATCTTCAGTCGTTGGACCATGCTGGTAGGCTATCCGTGCTGACTGCAACGATATCCTAACAGGTAGCATAGCAACCTGCCCATAAGTTAGTTTAAACGGGGTGAACACAGTTGCAGTTTTAGCAGCATTCCGATGGGCCCACAATACTTCCTGCAATGTTTCATGCCATTTCCTTGGATTGTCTTCTACTGCCTTACGGATCCGGCCGGTTAAGGTTTTGTTCGTTGCCTCTGCTTGTCCGTTGGCCTGTGCATACTAAGGAGAAGAATGAAGCAACTTAACTTTAAACTATGTTAGAAAATTACATACCTAGCCCCCTGTAAACACCGTTCCTTGATCCGTTGTAATTGTCTCTGGGATTCCAAAACGGAATAGAATGCTTTGTCGGAGAAAGTTGATGACTGCTGCTTGTGTCACGTTGATCAGTGGTTGCGCCTCCACCCACTTAGTGAAGTAATCCGTTGCCACCAATATGAATGAATGCCTTCTTGCTAAAGGTGGATAGATTTTTTCGATGATGTCCAGGGCCCATCCGCGGAAAGGCCATGGTTTAATGATTGGATGCAGTTCCGTGGAAGGCGTGTGCAGTAAAGGGCCATGCTTTTGGCAAGCTTTATAGCCAATCGCATAAGCATTACAATCTGTAGTCATTGACGGCCAAAAGAAGCCATGACGTTGGAGTGTCCATTTCAGTTTTGGGCCTGCTTGATGTACTCCACATAAGCCATCGTGTACTTCCGCCATTGCCCGTAAGGCTTCTTCCTTGGAAAAACACTTTAAGAGAATTCCAGTGTGACTCCGTCGGAACAAATCATTGCCAATAACTGTAAAGCCGAGGGCCTTTCGTTTCACCTCTCGAGATGCTTGCCCAGTCGGGTTTCTTAAATAGTCAACGATCTCCTGTTGCCAATCTTCTTGATGCTCTGTCTCCGCTATCTGTTGGCATATCATTGCTTTCCTGAAACCTGAAGCTAGCTGAGCAAGATCGTTAGCACTTCAGTTTTCTGTCCTGGGGACATGGGCTAGAATGACCTCCTGGAAATGCTGCAGTAGTCCTTTTACCTCTTGTAACTTACCCAACAACAATGGGTTAGTGCATCTATAATCTCCTACTACTTATCGGATAACCACTTGAGAATCTCCTACAATTCTGACTAATCAAGCCTCCAGTGCTTTCAGAATCCGTAATCCTAACAAAAGGGCGTCATACTCCGCCTGGTTATTAGTTATCTTCTTCTTTAACTTAAAGTGAACCTTACCCTGCTGTCCATTCGGAGACTCAAGAACCAGACCAATACCAGCCTTCTGTTGGGTACTTTAGCCATCAAATTGTAAAACCCATGGTTTCAAAGAAACGTACCTCTGTAGCTTGTTTCCCTCCGTTGGCGGTATCTCAAGTGAAGGATGCTCAGCTAAAAAGTCTGCAACGGCTTGTCCTTTTACTGCCCTCAGTGGCACATACGTTAGAGAAAAAGCTTGTAATTTGACTGCCCATTTCATCAGTCGCCCATTTAGTAAAGGGCGGTTCAACAAAAGTTTGATTAAATCTACCTTGCATAGGATATGTACCTCCCTAAATAACAAGTAATGCTCTAGCTTTGTGCATGCATAGTGAAGAGATAAACATAACTTTTCAATAGGGGTATACCTGGTCTCTGCTTCCAATAGATTTCGACTAAGATAGTATACTGCTCTTTTTATTCCTTGCGGGTCATCCTGAGCCAGTAAACTACCGATGGACTTCTCCGCAACTAATATACATAACTTCATAGGCAACCGGTTATGTGGAGGTGCTAACACTGGTGGATATGATAAAGCTGCCTTTATTTGGTCGAACGCTGCCTGATGCTCAGGCTGCCAGATAAATTCTTGAGACTACTTTAATTGTAACAACGGAGAAAATACCTTTTGTTTCCCTACAGCGTCTGTAAAAAACCGTCGTAAAAAATTTATCTTCCCAAGAAATTTTGTAGCACTTTCTTCGTCTGAGGTGGTCTTGTTTGTAGAATATCCCGGGCCATATTCTGATCTATCTCAATCCACCTCTGGTGCACTAAAAACCCAAAAAAGTTCCCGGCCTTGACTCCGAAGGCACACTTATTGATCTTCAAATGGTGCCGACGCATCCGGAGGAAGGCTTGCTCCAAGTCACCCAAGTGTTGAAGGAACATGGGGGATTACATGACCAGGTCGTCTATATAGACTTCCATGGTGCTGCCAATAAGGTCATGGAAGATGAGATTCATGGCCCGTTGAAAGGTGGCCCCAGCGTTCTTCAGACCGAATGGCATGACCACCCATTCAAACAAGCCGATCCACACTGGGCAGCGGAACGCCGTTTTGTGTGTATTCTCTTCAGCTATGAATATCTGGTTATACCCTAAATAACCATCCATAAAACTTAGGAACTAGTTCCCCGCAGCGGAATCTATTAACATGTCGGCCATCGGCATAACATACTAGTCCTTCGGAGTGGCCAAGTTCACATTTCTAAAATCTATGCAAACACGCAGCTGACCGTTCTTCTTAATGACTGGCACAATGTTAGATATCCATTCTGCGTATCGGCACGTACGGATGAATCCGCACCGAAGTAACCGTTCCACCTCCTCCTTGATCCTGGGTAGCAATGATGGGTTAAAATGTTTTCCTGGTTTTTTATGGGGTTTAAAGCCTTCCTTCACAGGTAAGCAATGCTCCACAATGCTTCGGTCCAATCCTGGCATCTCATGATAGTCCCATGCAAAGCAGTCTTTGTACCTACGGATTAGACAGGTTATCTTATCCCTTTGCTCAATAGTTAAGTGTAAACTCACCTTGGCTGTTCTGTTTTCCCCTACTTCTCCTATATCCACCTCTATTAATGGATCTTGAGCAACGAAGCCGGGAGCTCGTCGGACTTCTGGATCTTCCGGTCGTAGGCCGCCTGGTTCCTCGGTAGTGATCAGGTTATGGGCCAGTGTCAGCTTGGCGTATTGGCTAGGATCAAATGTTAGATGATAAAACAGAGCCTTGTTCATGTGGATTTCGGCTGAAAATGGGTTAGGATCGGCTAGGATTTGCTCCACCTGCTCTCCATCCTAGATCAACATCATCTGGTGTAAAGTGGACGGTACGCAACGGTTTGTATGAATCCAATTCCTGCCCAACAAAATGTAGTAAGCAGGCTTTACCTTAATTATAAAAAAAGACCGTCTTACTGGTTTTGGACCCTACTGTAACTTCACAAGTGATCACGCCTTCTGCCGCTGCTGCTTCTCCAGTGAAATTAACCATCTGTACATCGGTAGGGGACAAATCCAACTTATCCTTTCCTAGTCATTTCAAGGTAGAGAAATGCATTACATTTAAAACAGCTCCACCATCAACAAACACCCGAGTAAATGGCTTGCCATTGATATGTGCTTTGATGTACAGGGGCCTAAGATGGTTAGCATTTTGGGCTGTTGGAATGGGAAAAAGCATCCCCTCTAGGGGAATCTGAACATCTACCAGCTCCACGGCGGCTCTTTCTTCAGTATGAAAATCCTCTTTTATGGACTTCTGACGAGAAGTAGCTCGGAAGCTTGATGGCAAGATGCTAAGCATATTTTGGCCATTTTGTGGGCCTAATTGTTCCTCAACCCTAGTATCCACTAGCTACCATTTTTGTGCCCGTTTCCGCTGCTCTCTCATTTTTTGGTTCTTTGTTGGTCGGGAATAGAGGCCAGGCAAAAATGTTTCCTTTTGGGGTACCTGCACTGTTAGTTTCCCTTTTCTGACATGGAAATGTGCTATAAAAGAGGGAAGAGATAAACGGGTAAAAACTGACGGTTTACCAGCCAGTCTTTGGAACGCCTCCCCTATTTCCCCATGCTTGTTGTTCCCTGTATGTTCTTCCTATTTCTCACCCATTGTTTGCAGCATGTATGCAACGGCTAACGGAAAGGGATCAGTGTCTACCAAAGTCTTTTTCTTTTTGTCTGCAAACTTCAGTCTTCCATCCTGGATAGCCTTCTGAATGATGTTCCTGAAGATAATGCAACCGTTAGTACTATGAGAAAGAGTTGTGCCATTTACAGTACCTTTTTCCCTTCAATTCCTCCGGATTGGGAATCTTATGTCCATAAGCCAAATGAATCTGCTTATATGCCACTAGTTGGTCGAAGATTTGTTCAGCTTTTGAAAAGTCAAATGAATAAGTGGCTCTTGATGTGGCCATTTCCTCTTTTCTCTTGCCTGGTTTCAAGTGAGGACACGTATAAGATGTGCCCTTTACTAATTCTACAGCCATCACCTCTACAGCCTGCTCTTCGTCTTCCTCAGTGGTTCTATGATGGATATCATTGCCTGGCCATGAGAGAACTTGATGGAACGTCACTTCTCTTTCTCCTTGATTATTTCTACTATCCTGATAGCGTGGGACAACAGCCGGGATAAATTTGAGAAGTCTTGGAGAATGAGTCATTTTTTGAGTTGCGGATGCATCCTACTAATAGCAATTCGTGCGCACTCTGTTTCAGGCAACTGGGTTGTGCATTTGGACTTAGTTTGCCAGAAACGCTCGATAAAATCCTCCACATCTTCTAATCCCTTTTGCTTTATGGCCAAAAGGTCTGCAATGGAGACTTCCGGTAACGGTTTAAAGAAACGTTGGTGGAACACTCTTTCCATATCCGCCCATGAGTACACGGAATTAGGCACTAGATTGGCATACCATGTGAATGATGCTCCTATCAATGATAATGAGAACAGTTGTAACTTATGCCAGTCATTGTTTCCCAATTTACCACATTATGCTGTGAATCTTCCGATATGTTCTATGGTGGACTTATTGTCTTCGCCGGAAAATGTTGAAAACTCCAGTAGCTTGTACCCTCAAGGGAGCACTGCCACGGAATCTACCCACTCAGGGTAAGGCTTTTGGTATACGAGCCGATCCCGTGTCTGCCGTATTACCATATCCATCGGCTGGTACGGCTGTTGTAACTGAGTAGAGGGGCTTTGCGACAGGTCGGGGACCTTGCCCTATGGAGGGCTCAGTGCTGCTGATCCCCTGCCCTAGGTTAGTCATGGTGATTGACGGATATACAGGAGGGTATGAAGTAGGGTACTGTGGTTGCCCCCCGAAAGGTGGCATGTTCCCCCTAACATAGGTGGGAGCCGCTTCATACATCGTTGGTAACCCTGCTGTTAGACCCGGACTCCTGCCCAAAAATACTTCTGCTGGGAACGTGTTTTGAGTCACCATTCCTGGAGCTTGATGCCCCCCAGTAGTTGGGAAGGACGTTTCTCTTCGTAGGAGATGTACTGAGCCGTAAGAGAGTGCAACATCAGCCGACGGCATGGTGTATGCAGGTGCCATGCTATTCCCTGGCACAGGGTACCCCGATGGCTAAGTGAAGGTTTGCATATTTTGCCTCTGCGCAAATTGTTGAAGCTCATTCTGAAGCAGAGGTCGGAAAATAGTAGCGAATTGTGGAATAAGTCCCTGTAAAAGCTCACCAGTACACTACCCCATAGTATGTCGAATGGTAGTTAGTGAGGTGGATGCCGGCTGAGACACTGGTGGTGGGGGCGAGGACTGATGCCCTAGCTCCACAGGAGTACCCTGAGTACCACTAGTAGTTGTAACCGAGGGGTCAAAGACTCCCCGGAGAGTACGGACCGGGGGTCGCTCAGATGACTCTGATGCCGTGGCTACTATGACTTATTTGCCATTGATCGTCCTGATCGTAATAGCATGCGAATACTGATTTCGTGGTCCCACTGGGATTGCCAATCTGTGTTGCTATCAAAATAGGAAGTCGATGCAAACAGGGATCGGCTTCGTATCAGACAAACACAAACGATCCGATATGGTGCAATAGAAAATGGTATCAGATCTTTTTTGAATCAGAGACCGGGTTCCTTGAACTCACTACAGAAAGGGCTCAAGAAAGTCAGCCGAGAATGCTAAACAGAGGGACCTTTCTCGGAGAATAGAATGATACTTGTATTAATTGGCTTAATGGAAAGTACAGAAAAAGTACTGATATCGAAAATGCTAACAGAAACCGTAAGAAAAACTGTAAACAATGCAATTAAAGAGAAGCTAGAATAAAGCAGTAACAAAAGTGTAAAGAATCAAAATTCTAGACTAGAAAGCTAGAAATGATGATGAGGAAAAAAGAAAATGAAATTGAATTCTGCTGATTGATGAGTTGATTTGTTGTCCTTCATTCTGGGTAATACTCCTCATTTTATACTTGATGCGAACGAACCACTAACAGAACATGGAGTTACTTTCAGCTAAAGAACGCCCCCAACGATCGTGCAGAATCCTTGCACTGAAACATCGGGAATCTGTTTTTCCTTCTTATCGGCTCCGCGGTACCGATGTTGACCATGGCTATCAGCTGTTCGAAAGGTTGACTTTATAAGCTCGTCCCCATTTATCAAATCGGCATCGGCTCGAAGTAACTGTTGCATCGTCTCAGCAAAGTGGACGTCAACAGTTCTATATTTATATAACTTTAAAAATTTATATATTGTTACTTATATCATCTTTTTAATAAATGGTTTGTTAATATATATGAATATATATGTATATATAAATATATATATACACACACACACACACACTATATAAATAAATACAAAAATATAAATATGTGTACATATATATATATATAAACATACAAAAATAAATATATATAATATATATATGTCTATTCATATATATATATATATATATATATTCATAGACATATTAACCGACATATATATCTAAATATACATATTCATATATACAATTATATATGTATATATTCTTACATATATTCATACTCAAATATACATATATAGATATGTATATGTATATATGAATATTATATACACACATACACACACACACACACACACACATATGTATATACATATATATACATATATGTATATATGTGTGTGTGTATATCATATAGGTAATTTAGGGACTAATTTAAAAAAAAAAATTGATCATACTATAAATATTTAAAAACCAGTCAAGACCTAATACATTTAGAAACATACGCATATCCTGTTAATGATCCCAACTGTTATTCCTGTTATAATTGCTAAAAAAGAGTATCATGACCAATTTTAAAAGTAATCAGATGTACATATATATACCACATGCATGTATATAATATACATATATACATACATCAATAAATATATACTTTTTAAATATATTAATAAATATACATATATATATATATATATACATACGTACATATATAAACACACACACACACACACACACACACACACACATATTAATGTAGCATACTAATGTATATTAATATATAAAATATTTTAATATATTAATTTATATATGCATATAAAAAAAAAACACACACACACACACATATTAATATAGCATAAAATATATATTAATATAATATATATATATATAAACTATTTAAAAATATTAATTTATATATACATATGTAAACACACACACACACACCCACATATGGAGGAAAATACTATTTCAAAATACATACATATATATATATGTATAAATTAATATAGAATATTAATACATATATATGTGTATATATTTTTTCATATATATATATATATATAAATATATTTACACTATATTCATATACACAAAAATATATATTATGTATATACACTATATACATATTTTGTACAAACACAACGTGCCTTTAAATTAATAATCTGGCTGTTAGATTTGTTGAAATTGCGCTGGGTGCACGTGCGCTGGGTGCACGTAAGAATTCCCACTTGAAATTAATAATCTAACCATTAGATTTGTTGAAATTGTTAAGAAAAGTGGCCAAATTTGACGGTAATCGGAAATACTATGGCTTGCAATCTAATAAAATATCTACAAAAATACCAAAAACCTATAAAATTTACAAAGATAGGAATGTCAAATTAACGATCCGACTATTAGATTTGTTGAAATTGCTGATAAAAAGTGTCATGACAAAATTCGAAGGTAATCTGATATACTTCGGCACATAATCAAACAAAATATCTACAAAAATACCGAAAACCTAAGGCAATTACAAAGATAGACACTTTAAATTAATGATTCGACCATTAGATTTGTTAAAACTTTTAAGAAAAGTGTGATGACCAAATTTGAAGGTAATCAAATATACCTTGGCAAGCAATCCAACAAAATATCTACAAAAATACTGAAAACCTAAAATATTTACAAAGATAGGCACATCAACTTAACAATTTGACCATTAGATTTGTTGAAATTGCTAAGAAATATGTTGTGACCAAATTTAAAGGTAGTCGGATATACTTTGACATGTTATCCAACAAAATATCTACAAAAATACCGAAAACCTAAGGCATTTACAAAGATACGCACTTTAAATTAATGATCCAATCGTAAATTTGTTGAAATTGTTAAGAAACATGTTGTGACCAAAATTTGAAGGTAATCGGATATACTTTGGTATGAAATCCAACAAAATATCTACAAAAATGCCGAAAACCTAAGGCATTTTCAAAGATAGGCACGTCAAATTAATGATCCAACTGTTAGATTTGTTGAAATTGCTAAAAATGTGTTATGACTAAATTTGAAGGTAATCGGATATACTTTGGCACGTAATCCAACAAAATATCTATAAAAATACCAAAAACCTAAGGCATTTACAAAGATAGACCCTTTTAATTAACGATCGACCGTTACATTTGTTGAAATTATTAAGAAAAGTGTTATGACCTAATTTTAAAGTAATTAATAAACTTTGGCTTGCAATCCAACAAAATATCTATAAAAATACTAAAAAAACCTAAGGCATTTTCAAAGATAGGCACATCAAATTAACGATCCAACTGGTGTATTTGTTGAAATTGCTAAGAAAAGTGTTATAACCAAATTTGAAGGTAGTCAGATATATTTTGGCATGTAATCTAGCATATTCTCTGTAAAAATGCCCACAACTTAACCTATTTACAAAGATAGACGTATCAAATTAACGATCCAACTGTTAGATTTGTTAAAATTGGTTTAAAAAAAGTATTATGACAAAATTTGAAGATAATCAAATATATTTTACCGCATAATCGAGCATATTCTCATATTTGATCATATTGTGTATATTTAAAAATTTAGAGTTTAATTTTTAAAATTTTAGGGTCGTATTATAAATATTTCAAAATTTAAGGACCGATCTATAAATTTAGAAGGTCATTTTGTATGTATAAAAAAATTTAAAGACCAATGTACAAAATTTTAAAGGTCATGTTGTAAATATTTAAAAATTTAGGGATGTGTATTAGCTAAGAATGAAAAATTTGTCACTAAAGTTATAGTAAATAGTAATAGAAGTTAATATTTTTAACTAGGAAATGTATTTTCGTCGCTTATGATGCATCATTAGAGAGGAAAATTTTGTTAGGAAATAAAATTTTGTCGCTAATGGTGCATCATTAGCGATGAAATTTAAATTTTCCTCTCTAATGCACTTATTTCCAAGCTAGAGATCATTTTTGGCTAGGAAATAAAAAATTTGTCCCCGAAAGTCTTAATCAGTAGGAACAAAAAGTTTTTGTAGCTAAAGAAAAATTTTCCTCACTAAAGGGTAATTTTAGCAACCAAAAAAAAAAAAAAATTCTAACTAAAAGTTTAATGACAATGTTGGGAAATATGCCCTCTTAGACTAGGTTTCTGATGTAAAAATTGATTTTTTTAATAAAAGAATTTATTTTCAAAAACTATTTGTGAATTTATAATTTATTTGTGCATAATTACGTTTGGGAAAGACCCATTGTGTTTAAGTAAGTGGTCCATGTGAATGGAGGTCTTTCACAATAAGGTATGCATCACGTGTTACTTAACACATAAACATTCGTTCTTAACCGATTGATGAGAATGGGAATCTCATCATGTTTAGGTTATTATGTTGTGAATTCCAAATGGGGAATGGCTTACTTTTAGCCAGTGAGTAGTCCACTCACTTCATGACATAAGCGTATTTCGAATACGTAGAACAAGACCTGTAGTAGTGGTTTCTGAAAGTACTATATGGTAGAAACCTAGACTACTACCGCAATAGCGTGGACTAGTACTCTAAGACTTGAGTATGAGTTGGTGGTCGGACGAAGTTGGAAGCATGTACTTTGATATGCTATAATTGAGGTTCTATCGTAGGGCTAATATACTGACATGTTGGGTATGTGTAACTAGTTAGTTAAGACAGACTTGTACTAGATAGTTTCTATGCTATATCGCCCCTTGTGGTTGTCTGAATGATCTAAATATCCAAGACCCTGGGAAACATGACTTGGATGTTTGCTTTAGGGTAGATCCCTTGAATAGCGGAAAGAATCCAAGAAGTCGTGGATCATTGGACTAGAAGCCTAAGGATGGTAGATGTCATTTAGAGAGGTGTTAGTACACTTCTTCCTCTTTAAATGTACGGCGATGAATAGAAGGGTATTTTAGTCATTACACCGGCAGGTTGGAGACTTTGGTAACACAGCATTGTCCTTGGGGTCAATATTTCCTTATGGTGATATTAGAAATATTTAAAATGTAAAATACAGCTATTTATATGACAATGCTATTTTGGTCATTTTAGTAGCCAAGGCGGTTGTCTTTTGGTCCCTAATATAGACCGTGAGTCCTAATTAAATACGGGATAAGAAATTGATCTTAAATTAAATGGAATTTATTTTATTTAAGTAGCCTGATTTAATTATTGGGCTAGAAAAAAATAAACGTCAATGGAGAGAGAAAATTAATTAAATTAGTTTGGTGGGTTAATTAATTATTTAGGGCTATGGCCCAGTTTGAATAATTAGGGATTAACCTGTGACTAAACTAATATAGGCTTGTAAATTGGACTAGTTTATTTGGGCTAGAAAAATTAATTATTTGTTTGGCCATTAAGTTTGTTCTAATTAGAATAATTAATTTAGTCCAAAAGGTTAAACTAAGAGTCCAATGGCCCAATCCAGTTTAACCTAGGGTTTTATTTAGGTTAAACAGGAGGATTGGAGATCATGGTTTTTTTTACAAACTCTTCTCTATGGGAAAAAGAAACACACGCCTTTCTATGTCTCCAGAAAATATACCTTAGTTCTGTTAGTTGTTCACCAAACGGAATTAGGCAGGCCATATACTGGAATATCGAGAGTTTTGGCGTTCACCTACATGCAAAGACGGAGTAGGAGGCTTGCAGGAGTCGCACCCAAGGCTTCCACTAGCACACCTTCCTCGGTTGCACACATTCCGATCCAACCAATTCATAGAACGAGGAAAAGAGGTAAGATATTTTTAACCTCGGAGTCTTGCCAGAGCCTAACCGGTGCCGGCTAGGATTGTCAAAGCCGACGCCGGCCCTGGACGTGAATTCCTTTGTTCTTGGTTTTGCCAATTTTTTTGCTTTTGCTTCCATTGCATGCTCTGTGTTTTCCCTTTTTCATGCCTTCAATTGGTATTAGAGCATAAAGGTTTTGTGAAAATATAGGGAGCATGCATCTACTTGAATAAAACTGGACACATATATGTGATTAAACCATGATCCTTCCCTGTTTTGGTATGGATAGATTCTCTTGTTAAACCTCTTTGATGGAGGTATAGGAGATTTGTAATTTACCGTTTTTCATAGCAAATTGTGTAAGCCCGATATTAAAGAGTATAGGCGATTGTTGGTTTTGGTTCATTTCATAGTATTGAGATTGAAATCGAAGAACCAACGGTACCAGAAGTTGCATAGAAAAACAGAGAAAATTAGTAGAAGAAAATCGCAAAAAAAAAAAAAAAAAAAGAACCTGCAGGAAGAACCCATCAGAGCCCAATCGGCGCCGGCTGGGGTGGCCGAACCGGTGCCGACTTGAGTCTGGAATCCGGTCTGCGCGCTGGTTGCCCATGGGTCCTGGTTCTGTGTAGCAGGTGTAGTGGACCACAATGTAGATGGGTGCTTAATCCAGTGTTGTGGGTGCAGCGGACCAAGGAGAAATTTTTGATTTTTTCCTTTTAATTTTTCTTGCATTTTCCTTTTTGTTTTGGGGTCCATACCAGACAAAGTTAATATTTTTGCAATAGTTAATATTTATGGAATATTTTGCATGAAAAATATTAGTAAAGAATTTTAGGATTAAACAAGACCATTAATTAATTAATTAATGTGTTTAATTCTATTATCTGGGCAATTAGGTTTAAAAAATAGAAAAGCATGAAAACGTCTATTGTTTTCTAGCATACTATTTTTTTTTTATGTACCTATGTGCATGGTCTCTCAAAGACCAAAGTCTTTGGGAATAATGTTGACAAGGAAAATATTTTTCTACAAATTAAATAGTTATTTTAACTTAAACAAAAATTAATCCTTAGATATTTTCTCAAAGGATTTAATCATTGACATAGAAAATATATTGGATTTATATATTTTTGTAAATTAAAAATAGAAAGCCATTTTTTTTTTATTTTGGCACAAGAAAATTTGTTTTGTCAAATAAACTTGAGACCAAAGTCTCTAGAAAGTTTTAATTGGAAAATTTTTGAAATCATTAAGTTTTTTTTAACTTGAATAAAATTAATGCATGGAAAAATCTCTCAAAGGATATATACCTTGACATAGAGATTTTAATGGATTTAGACATTTTATTTTTGAGTTAAAGGGAAAAACTTAATGAAAATTTTCAAAATGATATTTTTCTGAAAAACCTTTGTTTAAAAGACTAAGTGGGAGAGGGGTTCTAACGGCCCCACGCTTCCATCACGATCCTCATTAGAGATTGTGGGTCCCCTCGCGTCATCTTGGGAGTGAACCTGTATAGGATGGGGATACTAAAGGATCTAGATCTAATGGAGGGATGTAATTAATAGCCCAGGGCACGTACTATAATCAGCCAGCCCCTCGTTGGAGGTCATAGTACGAGGTATGTCCATCGGAAATGAGAGGAAATGGTCATCCCCTCGATGGAGTTATCTTCTAGATCATTACTTAGAAGGGAAATTAATTTGTGGTGGTTAACACATTTAGCTTAGGGAACTGTTAATCTTCCCAAGAAGCTATGTCAGTTTTCCTAAGAGCCAAAATTAATTATTATCAGTTTTGATAATAAGGATAAAGTGCATAAATTTTTTTTTTTTTTTTTTTCACAAACTAAATTCTTTTCTTTTCTTTTTGATTTTTCAAAATAGTGGGAGGTTCTTTTAGTCCATTGGCCGTTATTCTCAGAAAGAATAAGCTAACGGGACCAAACTATGTGGACTAGAAGAGGAACTTGGACATAATACTCACAGTGGAAGAGTATAAGTATGTCATTTCCAAAACCTGCCTTGTTATCTGGGAGGGTTCCACCGCCGAGGAGCGTGAGGCTGAGAAGGCATGGAAAAAGGCCGATAAGATGACTCATTGTTATATATTGGCCTCCATGTCTAATGTGCTCCAGTCTAAACATGAGAACTGATCGCTGCGTATGACATAACTCAATCATTGGCCACGATGTTCGTGGATAAGAACCGGCCCGCAAGGCAGGAGGTTTTTCGAACTATTATAACCACTAAGATGGCTGAGGGAGCATCGGTCAGAGAGGATATGCTCAAGATGATTGCTGCTTTCGAGGAGGCAGAAATCTTAGGGGCTGTTATTAACCCCGAGAGCTAAGTGGACATATTTCTCGAATCTCTACCGGGTTTCTTTACTCGGTTCAAGTTGAATTACAACATGAACAAGTTAAACATGAGTTTAACTGAGTTGATGAAGGAGCTCTAGATAGCAGAGAAGGTCATGAAGCCACAATCTAAGGCTATGATTTCTAAGGTTTCATCTTCTAGAACTGGGCCCAAACCCAAGTAGTTCAAGAAGAAGAAGGGGAACGCAGCGGCCCAGCCCAAGACCTAGCCCAAAGATAAACTCAAGGGCAAGTGCTTCAAATGTGGACTGAAGGGACACTGGAAGAATGAGTGTCCAGATCTTCAAGCTAGGAAAACCCCTATAGGTAATGTTTTCTATCTTGAGTCTATATCAATAGTTGGATTAACTTCCACTTGGATTATTGATTCAGGAGCTACTGATCACATCTGTAGCACCTTGCACGGGTTTAGAAAGATTAGAAGACTCTAGAAGGGCGAACATGGACCACGTGTGGGAAATGGAGCACAAGTTTGGGCCCTTGCAGTGGGAGTGCTAGATCTTAATTTTTATTGTAATAGAATAGTAGTTTTGAAAGATATTTTATATGTACCTGGATTTCGATAGAATTTGATTTCAGTTGCAAAACTAATAAATCAAAGATATTCTGTATCTTTCCATTCTGATATTTCTATTAGTAGAAATGGAAAAATTTTATGTACTGAGCACATGTATGGAAATATATTTTTCTTAAACCCTATTAACAATCAATTAAATAACGCTCAATCTGAACCTTTAATAAGGAAGAGAAAGACCAATGTCAATGACTCTAATCTTTGGCATCTAAGGTTGGGTTATATAAACTTAACCAGGATTTCGAGGTTAATTTATGATGGACCTTTGGGCTCATTGAGATTGGAAAATTAGCCTCAGTGTGAGTCCTGTCTGATGGGAAAGATGACCAAAAGGTCATTTACCCCTAAGGCGGATAGAGCTAAGGAGGTATTAAGTCTTGTTCACACTGATGTGTATGGTCCCTTGTCTACACCAGCTAGAGGGAGTTTTGAGTACTTCATCACTTTCATGGATGATTGTACAAGGTTTGGTTACATTTACCTGATGAGACGCACGTCTGATTCTTTCGACAAGTTCAAGGAGTTCAAAGCTGAAGTGGAGCGTCGGATAGGTAAATTGATCAAGACCTTACGATCACATCGTGGTGGAGAGTACCTCTTGGTGAATACAAGGACTACATGGTACATCATGAGATAGTATCCTAACCCTTTGCGTCAGGGACGCCCCAGCAGAATAGAGTTGCTGAGAGAAGGAACAGGGCATTGATGGAAATAGTCTGAAGCATGATGTCTCATGCTATTCTTCCAGTGTCTTTTTGGGGATATGCCCTAAAAACAGTGGCATACATTCTGAACTTGGTGCCTTCTAAGTCAATACCTAGGACTTCTTATGAGAGGTGGACTGGGCGTAAGCCAAGTCTGAATCATCTTAGGATATGGGGTTGTCCAGCTTATATACTAGTTAAGGGAGACAAGTTTGAACCAAGATCAGAATTATGCTATTTTTCTGGGTATCCAAAAGGGACAAATGGTGGTTACTTTTATCATCCTAAGGAGCATAAAGTACTGATTAGTACCAATGCTAGATATTTAGAGGATGATCAAAGTACCTCCACTAAAGGTTCAACTATGTTGGAATTGGAGGAGAAATTATCTTTGTAATCAATTTCTTCTGACCTAATTCTGGAATGAGAAGAGGCACAGCCTTAAGAGCCTGTACAATTGGAGCCTCGTCGTAGTGGGAGAGTGTCTAGGGTTCCAGAGAGATGGACTGGAGAAGCTTTCGAGCTAGTCTCTGACCATCAGGAACAAGACCCTACTAGATATGAAGCAATGAAAGCCGAGATTGAGTCTATATACCTCGATCAGGTTTGGGATCTTGTTGTTTCACCTGAAGGGATAAAACCCATTGGGTGTAAGTGGGTATACAAGAGAAATAGGGGAGTAGATGGGAAGGTAGAAACCTTCAAAGCTAAGCTTGTGGCGAAAGGGTATACTCAGAAAGAGGGAATCGATTATGAGGAAACTTTTTCCCCGGTAGCCATGCATAAGTCCATCCGTATCCTCCTTGCCATCGCATGTCATTATGACTATGAGATATGACAAATGGATGTCAAGATGGCATTTTTAAATAGTCATCTTAGTGAAGACATCTATATGTCACAACTAAAAGGTTTTATTATTGAAGGCTAAGAACATATAGTTTGCAGGCTTAAGAAGTCCATTTATGGACTTAAACAGTCATCGAGAGCATGAAACATTCGTTTTGATGAGACTGTAAAGTCTTATAGATTTATTCAAAACGAGGATGAACTATGCGTGTACAGGAAACTTGAAGGCATTAATGTGGTTTTTCTTGTCTTGTATGTAGATGACATTCTACTCATTGGAAAGGATGTAGGGTCATTGTCATCTACAAAGGTTTGGTTGTCTAGTCAATTTAGTATGAAGGACTTGGGAGAAGCCAGCTACATTCTCAGGATTAGACTTCTTAGAAATAAGAAGCATAGAATGTTAAGATTATCCCAAACGACATACATTGACAAGATGCTGGCCAGGTATAGCGTAGACTCATACAAGGGAGCTCTAATTCCTTGCAGACATGGGTTGTCATTTTTCTTAAGGGATTGTCCAAGTCTCAAGAAGAAAATGACAGAATGAGTTGGATTCCCTATGCTTCGGCTGTGGGAAGTCTAATGTACGCCATGCTGTGTACTAGGCCAGATATCTGCTTTGTCGTAGGCTTAGTTAGCAGATATCTGTTAAACCTTAGGGAGGTTCATTGGTAAGCTGTAAAGTATATTCTCAAGTACCTCAAGGGAACGAGAGATTATATGCTGGTTTACAGGGCTGATGACTTAGTTCCTACAGGATACACAGACTCAGACTTCCAAGCGAATAAGGATGACAGAAAATCCACTAGTGGATATGACTTCACCTTGTCTAGAGGAGGTATTTCATAGAGGAGTATCAAGCAATCTTGTATTGCTGACTCAACCATAGAAGCTGAGTATGTGGCAGCTTCGGAGGCATCCGAGGAAGGAATCTAGCTCCGGAAGTTCCTTTTAGAACTTGGAGTCTTGCCACACATGGACAGGCCGATGGTGATGTATTGCGATAACAATGGAGCAGTATCACAATCTAAAGAACCTAAGAACCACAAAAAGGGGAAGCACATCGAGAGGAAGTACCACCTAATCCGGGATTTCATCCAGAGATGGAAAGTCGTGATGGAACAGATTGCCTCTGAAAATAATCTAACTGATCTATCCACCAAGCCTTTGGCTGAGAGAGTCTTCAAGAGACACTTAGATGCTATAGGGGTGGGCACCGACCGACATACATAGTCTTAGAGTGCAAGTGAGAGATTGTTGAAAAATATGTCCTCT
>JANUWF010000888.1:0-28234 GCA_026120185.1 Voacanga thouarsii | reverse complement strand
AAAAAATACTGAAATCCTAAGAAATTTACAAAAGATAGGCACATTAAATTAATTATTTGACCGTTAGATTTGTTTAAATAGATATTAAAAGTGTTATGACAAAATTTGAAGATATTCGGGTATACTTTTACACGTTGTCCTACAAAATATTTAAAAAAATAACGAAAATCTAAGGAATTTACAAACATAGGCACTTTCAATTAATGATCCGAATGTTAGATTTGTTTAAACTACTATGAAAATTTTTATGACCAAATTTGGAGATAATCGGATATATTTTGGTATGCAAACCAACAAATATCAACAAAAATACCGAAACCTAAGGCATTTACAAATATAGGCGCTATAAATTAATGATCCGACCGTTATATTTGTTGAAAATTCTAATGAAAGTGTTATGACCAAATTTAAAGATAATCGAATATATTTTGGCATGCAATCCAACAAATGTTCAGCAAAAAGATCGAAAACCTAAGACATTTACCAAGTATAGGCACTTTAAATTAATGATCCGATCGCTGATTTGTTTAAATTGTTATGAAGAGTGTTATGTCCAAATTTGAAAATAATCGGATATATTTTGACATTCAATCCAACAAATGTCTACAAATAGATCGAAAACCTAAGACATTTACAAAGATAGACACCTTTAATTAATGATCCGACCGTTAGATTTGTTTAAATTGTTATGAAAAGTGTTATGACCAAATTTGAAGTATAATCGGATATATTTTGGCATGCAATCCAACAAATGTCAACAAAAATACCGAAAACCTAAGGCATTTACAAAGATAGGTACTTTCAATTAATGATTTGAGCGTTAGATTTGTTTAAATTGATATTAAAAGTGTTATGACAAAATTTAAAGATAATCGGGTATACTTTTACACGTAGTCGCTACAAAATATCTACAAAAATACCGAAAATCTAAGAAATTTACAAAGACAGGCACTTTCAATTAATGATCCGAACGTTAGATTTGTTTAAATTTCTATGAAAAGTGTTATGACCAAATTTGAAGATAATCGGATATATTTTGGCATGCAATCCAACAAATATCAACAAAAATACTGAAATCCTAAGACATTTACAAGGATAAACACTTTCAATTAATGATGCGACCGTTAGATTTGTTTAAATAGCTACGAAAAGTGTTATGACCAAATTTGAGGATAATCGGATATATTTTGGCATGCAATCCAACAAATGTCTACAAAAAGATCGAAAACCTAAGACATTTACAAAGATAAGCACTTTTAATTAATGATCTGACCGTTAGATTTGTTTAAATTACTACAAAAAGTGTTATGACCAAATTTGAAGTTAATCGGATCATATTTTTAGCACGCAATCCAACAAATGTCTATAAAAAGACCGAAAACCTAATGACATTTACAAAGATAGGCACATTCAATTAATGATCTGACCATTAGATTTGTTTAAATTGACTATTAAAAGTGTTATGACCAAATTTGAAGTATAATCGGATATACTTTTGGCATGTAATCCTACAAAATGTCTAAAAAAATACCGAAAATCTAAGGCATTTACAAAGATAGGCACATTCAATTAATTATTTGACCGTTAGATTTGTTTAAATTGATATTAAAAGTGTTATGACAAAATTTGAAGATAATCGGGTATACTTTTAGCACGTAGTCCATACAAAATATCTACAAAAATATCGAAAATCTAAGGCATTTACCAATGATAGGCACTTTCAATTAATGATCCGATCGTTAGATTTGTTTAAATTGCTACGAAAAGTGTTATGACCAAATTTGAAGATAATCGGATATATTTTGGCATGCAATCCAACAAATATCAACAAAAATAATGAAATCCTAAGACATTTACAAAGATAAACACTTTCAATTAATGATGCGACCGTTAGATTTGTTTAAATTGCTACGAAAAGTGTTATGACCAAATTTGAGGATAATCGGATATATTTTGGCATGCAATCCAACAAATGTCCACAAAAAGATCGAAAACCTAAGACATTTACAAAGATAAGCACTTTTAATTAATGATCCGACCGTTAGAATTGTTTAAATTACTACAAAAAGTGTTATGACCAAATTTGAAGTTAATCGGATATATTTTGGCACGCAATCCAACAAATGTCTATAAAAAGACCGAAAACCTAAGACAATTACAAAGTTTGGCACATTCAATTAATTATTTGACCTTTAGATTTGTTTAAATTGATATTAAAAGTTTTATGACAAAATTTAAAGATAATCGGGTATACTTTTAGACGTAGTCCTACAAAATATCTAAAAAAATACCGAAAATTTAATGCATTTACAAAAATAGGCACATTCAATTAATGATCCGACCGTTAGATTTGTTTAAATTGCTATGAAAAGTGTTATGACCAAATTTGAAGTTAATCGGATATATTTTGGCATGAAATCCATCAAATATCTAAAAAAATACCGAAATCCTAAGACATTTACAAAGATAGGCACATTAAATTAATTATTTGACCGTTAGATTTGTTTAAATTGATATTAAAAGTGTTATGACAAAATTTAAAGATAATTGGGTATACTTTTACACGTAGCCGTACAAAATATCTACAAAAATACCGAAAATCTAAGAAATTTACAAAGACAGGCACTTTCAATTAATGATCTGAACGTTAGATTTGTTTAAATTTCTATGAAAAGTGTTATGACCAAATTTGAAGATAATCGGATATATTTTGGCATGCAATCCAACAAATATCAACAAAAATAATGAAATCCTAAGACATTTACAAGGATAAACACTTTCAATTAATGATGCGACCGTTAGATTTGTTTAAATAGCTACGAAAAGTGTTATGACCAAATTTGAGGATAATCGGATATATTTTGGCATGCAATCCAACAAATGTCCACAAAAAGATCGAAAACCTAAGACATTTACAAAGATAAGCACTTTTAATTAATGATCTGACCGTTAGAATTGTTTAAATTACTACAAAAAGTGTTATGACCAAATTTGAAGTTAATCGGATATATTTTGGCACGCAATCTAACAAATGTCTATAAAAAGACCGAAAACCTAAGACAATTACAAAGTTTGGCACATTCAATTAATTATTTGACCTTTAGATTTGTTTAAATTGATATTAAAAGTTTTATGACAAAATTTAAAGATAATCGGGTATACTTTTAGACGTAGTCCTACAAAATCTCTAAAAAAATACCGAAAATTTAATGCATTTACAAAAATAGGCACATTCAATTAATGATCCGACCGTTAGATTTGTTTAAATTGCTATGAAAAGTGTTATGACCAAATTTGAAGTTAATCGGATATATTTTGGCATGAAATCCATCAAATATCTAAAAAAATACCGAAATCCTAAGACATTTACAAAGATAGGCACATTAAATTAATTATTTGACCGTTAGATTTGTTTAAATTGATATTAAAAGTGTTATGACAAAATTTGAAGATAATCGGATATACTTTTGACATGTCAATCCAACAAAATATCTACAAAAATATCGAAAATCTAAGACATTTACAAAGATAGGCACTTTCAATTAATGATCCGACCGTTAGATTTGTTTAAATTATTACAAAAAGTGTTATGACCAAATTTGAAGATAATCGGATATATTTTGGCATGCAATCCAACAAATGTCCACAAAAAGATCGAAAACCTAAGACATTTACAAAGATAAGCACTTTTAATTAATGATCCGACCGTTAGATTTGTTTAAATTACTACAAAAAGTGTTATGACCAAATTTGAAGATAATCGGATATATTTTGGCATGCAATCCAACAAATGTCTACAAAAAGACCGAAAACCTAAGACATTTACAAAGATAGGCACTTTCAATTAATGATTTGACCGTTAGATTTGTTTAAATTGATATTAAAAGTGTTATGACCAAATTTGAAGATAATCGGATATACTTTTGGCACGTAATCCTACACAAATGTCTACAAAAAGACCGAAAACCTAAGACATTTACAAAGATAGGCACATTCAATTAATGATCCGACCGTTAGATTTGTTTAAATTGCTATGAAAAGTGTTATGACCAAATTTGAAGTATAATCGGATATATTTTGGCATGAAATCCATCAAATATCTAAAAAAATACCGAAATCCTAAGACATTTACAAAGATAGGCACATTCAATTAATTATTTGACCGTTAGATTTGTTTAAATTGATATTAAAAGTGTTATGACAAAATTTAAAGATAATCGGGTATACTTTTACACGTAGTCCGTACAAAATATCTACAAAAATACCGAAAATCTAAGAAATTTACAAAGACAGGCACTTTCAATTAATGATCTGAACGTTAGATTTGTTTAAATTTCTATGAAAAGTGTTATGACCAAATTTGAAGATAATCGGATATATTTTGGCATGCAATCCAACAAATATCAACAAAAATAATGAAATCCTAAGACATTTACAAGGATAAACACTTTCAATTAATGATCCGACCGTTAGATTTGTTTAAATAGCTACGAAAAGTGTTATGACCAAATTTGAGGATAATCGGATATATTTTGGCATGCAATCCAACAAATGTCCACAAAAAGATCGAAAACCTAAGACATTTACAAAGATAAGCACTTTTAATTAATGATCTGACCGTTAGAATTGTTTAAATTACTACAAAAAGTGTTATGACCAAATTTGAAGTTAATCGGATATATTTTGGCACGCAATCCAACAAATGTCTATAAAAAGACCGAAAACCTAATGACATTTACAAAGATAGGCACATTCAATTAATGATCCGACCGTTAGATTTGTTTAAATTGCTATGAAAAGTGTTATGACCAAATTTGAAGTTAATCGGATATATTTTGGCATGCAATCCATACAAATATCTAAAAAAATACCGAAATCCTAAGACATTTACAAAGATAGGCACATTCAATTAATTATTTGACCGTTAGATTTGTTTAAATTGATATTAAAAGTGTTATGACAAAATTTAAAGATAATCGGGTATACTTTTACACGTAGTCCGTACAAAATATCTACAAAAATACCGAAAATCTAAGACATTTACAAAGATAGGCACTTTCAATTAATGATCTGAACGTTAGATTTGTTTAAATTTCTATGAAAAGTGTTATGACCAAATTTGAAGATAATCGGATATATTTTGGCATGCAATCCAACAAATATCAACAAAAATAATGAAATCCTAAGACATTTACAAGGATAAACACTTTCAATTAATGATGCGACCGTTAGATTTGTTTAAATTGCTACGAAAAGTGTTATGACCAAATTTGAGGATAATCGGATATATTTTGGCATGCAATCCAACAAATGTCCACAAAAAGATCGAAAACCTAAGACATTTACAAAGATAAGCACTTTTAATTAATGATCTGACCGTTAGAATTGTTTAAATTACTACAAAAAGTGTTATGACCAAATTTGAAGTTAATCGGATATATTTTGGCACGCAATCTAACAAATGTCTATAAAAAGACCGAAAACCTAAGACATTTACAAAGATTGGCACATTCAATTAATTATTTGACCTTTAGATTTGTTTAAATTGATATTAAAAGTGTTATGACAAAATTTAAAGATAATCGGATATACTTTTGGCACGTAGTCCTACAAAATGTCTAAAAAAATACCGAAAACCTAAGGCATTTACAAAGATAGGCACATTCAATTAATGATCCGACCGTTAGATTTGTTTAAATTGATATGAAAAGTGTTATGACCAAATTTGAAGATAATCGGATATACTTTTGGCATGCAATCCAACAAAATATCTACAAAAATATCGAAAACCTAAGGCATTTACAAAGATAGGCACTTTCAATTAATGATCCGATCGTTAGATTTGTTTAAATTGCTATGAAAAGTGTTATGACCAAATTTGAAGATAATCGGATATATTTTGGCATGCAATCCAACAAATATCTACAAAAATATCGAAATCCTAAGACATTTACAAAGATAGACACTTTCAATTAATGATCTGACCGTTAGATTTGTTTAAATTGCTATGAAAAGTGTTATGACCAAATTTGAAGATAATCGGATATATTTTGGCATGCAATCCAACAAATGTCCACAAAAAGATCGAAAACCTAAGACATTTACAAAGATAAGCACTTTTAATTAATGATCTGACCGTTAGAATTGTTTAAATTACTACAAAAAGTGTTATGACCAAATTTGAAGTTAATCGGATATATTTTGGCACGCAATCCAACAAATGTCTATAAAAAGACCGAAAACCTAAGACAATTACAAAGTTTGGCACATTCAATTAATTATTTGACCTTTAGATTTGTTTAAATTGATATTAAAAGTTTTATGACAAAATTTAAAGATAATCGGGTATACTTTTAGACGTAGTCCTACAAAATATCTAAAAAATACCGAAAATTTAATGCATTTACAAAAATAGGCACATTCAATTAATGATCCGACCGTTAGATTTGTTTAAATTGCTATGAAAAGTGTTATGACCAAATTTGAAGTTAATCGGATATATTTTGGCATGAAATCCATCAAATATCTAAAAAAATACCGAAATCCTAAGACATTTACAAAGATAGGCACATTAAATTAATTATTTGACCGTTAGATTTGTTTAAATTGATATTAAAAGTGTTATGACAAAATTTAAAGATAATTGGGTATACTTTTACACGTAGCCGTACAAAATATCTACAAAAATACCGAAAATCTAAGAAATTTACAAAGACAGGCACTTTCAATTAATGATCTGAACGTTAGATTTGTTTAAATTTCTATGAAAAGTGTTATGACCAAATTTGAAGATAATCGGATATATTTTGGCATGCAATCCAACAAATATCAACAAAAATAATGAAATCCTAAGACATTTACAAGGATAAACACTTTCAATTAATGATGCGACCGTTAGATTTGTTTAAATAGCTACGAAAAGTGTTATGACCAAATTTGAGGATAATCGGATATATTTTGGCATGCAATCCAACAAATGTCCACAAAAAGATCGAAAACCTAAGACATTTACAAAGATAAGCACTTTTAATTAATGATCTGACCGTTAGAATTGTTTAAATTACTACAAAAAGTGTTATGACCAAATTTGAAGTTAATCGGATATATTTTGGCACGCAATCTAACAAATGTCTATAAAAAGACCGAAAACCTAAGACAATTACAAAGTTTGGCACATTCAATTAATTATTTGACCTTTAGATTTGTTTAAATTGATATTAAAAGTTTTATGACAAAATTTAAAGATAATCGGGTATACTTTTAGACGTAGTCCTACAAAATATCTAAAAAAATACCGAAAATTTAATGCATTTACAAAAATAGGCACATTCAATTAATGATCCGACCGTTAGATTTGTTTAAATTGCTATGAAAAGTGTTATGACCAAATTTGAAGTTAATCGGATATATTTTGGCATGAAATCCATCAAATATCTAAAAAAATACCGAAATCCTAAGACATTTACAAAGATAGGCACATTAAATTAATTATTTGACCGTTAGATTTGTTTAAATTGATATTAAAAGTGTTATGACAAAATTTAAAGATAATTGGGTATACTTTTACACGTAGCCGTACAAAATATCTACAAAAATACCGAAAATCTAAGAAATTTACAAAGACAGGCACTTTCAATTAATGATCTGAACGTTAGATTTGTTTAAATTTCTATGAAAAGTGTTATGACCAAATTTGAAGATAATCGGATATATTTTGGCATGCAATCCAACAAATATCAACAAAAATAATGAAATCCTAAGACATTTACAAGGATAAACACTTTCAATTAATGATGCGACCGTTAGATTTGTTTAAATAGCTACGAAAAGTGTTATGACCAAATTTGAGGATAATCGGATATATTTTGGCATGCAATCCAACAAATGTCCACAAAAAGATCGAAAACCTAAGACATTTACAAAGATAAGCACTTTTAATTAATGATCTGACCGTTAGAATTGTTTAAATTACTACAAAAAGTGTTATGACCAAATTTGAAGTTAATCGGATATATTTTGGCACGCAATCTAACAAATGTCTATAAAAAGACCGAAAACCTAAGACAATTACAAAGTTTGGCACATTCAATTAATTATTTGACCTTTAGATTTGTTTAAATTGATATTAAAAGTTTTATGACAAAATTTAAAGATAATCGGGTATACTTTTAGACGTAGTCCTACAAAATATCTAAAAAAATACCGAAAATTTAATGCATTTACAAAAATAGGCACATTCAATTAATGATCCGACCGTTAGATTTGTTTAAATTGCTATGAAAAGTGTTATGACCAAATTTGAAGTTAATCGGATATATTTTGGCATGAAATCCATCAAATATCTAAAAAAATACCGAAATCCTAAGACATTTACAAAGATAGGCACATTAAATTAATTATTTGACCGTTAGATTTGTTTAAATTGATATTAAAAGTGTTATGACAAAATTTAAAGATAATTGGGTATACTTTTACACGTAGTCCGTACAAAATATCTACAAAAATATCGAAAATCTAAGAAATTTACAAAGACAGGCACTTTCAATTAATGATCTGAACGTTAGATTTGTTTAAATTTCTATGAAAAGTGTTATGACCAAATTTGAAGATAATCGGATATATTTTGGCATGCAATCCAACAAATATCAACAAAAATAATGAAATCCTAAGACATTTACAAGGATAAACACTTTCAATTAATGATGCTGACCGTTAGATTTGTTTAAATAGCTACGAAAAGTGTTATGACCAAATTTGAGGATAATCGGATATATTTTGGCATGCAATCCAACAAATGTCCACAAAAAGATCGAAAACCTAAGACATTTACAAAGATAAGCACTTTTAATTAATGATCTGACCGTTAGATTTGTTTAAATTACTACAAAAAGTGTTATGACCAAATTTGAAGTTAATCGGATATATTTTTAGCACGTAATCCTACACAAATGTCTATAAAAAGACCGAAAATCTAATGACATTTACAAAGATAGGCACATTCAATTAATGATTCGACCGTTAGATTTGTTTAAATTGCTATGAAAAGTGTTATGACCAAATTTGAAGTTAATCGGATATATTTTGGCATGAAATCCATACAAATATCTAAAAAAATACCGAAAATCCTAAGACATTTACAAAGATAGGCACATTCAATTAATTATTTGACCGTTAGATTTGTTTAAATTGATATTAAAAGTGTTATGACAAAATTTAAAGATAATCGGGTATACTTTTACACGTAGTCCGTACAAAATATCTACAAAAATACCGAAAATCTAAGAAATTTACAAAGATAGGCACTTTCAATTAATGATCCGAACGTTAGATTTGTTTAAATTGCTATGAAAAGTGTTATGACCAAATTTGAAGATAATCGGATATATTTTGGCATGCAATCCAACAAATATCAACAAAAATAATGAAATCCTAAGACATTTACAAAGATAAACACTTTCAATTAATGATGCGACCGTTAGATTTGTTTAAATTAGCTACGAAAAGTGTTATGACCAAATTTGAGGATAATCGGATATATTTTGGCATGCAATCCAACAAATGTCCACAAAAAGATCGAAAACCTAAGACATTTACAAAGATAAGCACTTTTAATTAATGATCTGACCGTTAGAATTGTTTAAATTACTACAAAAAGTGTTATGACCAAATTTGAAGTTAATCGGATATATTTTGGCACGCAATCTAACAAATGTCTATAAAAAGACCGAAAACCTAAGACAATTACAAAGTTTGGCACATTCAATTAATTATTTGACCTTTAGATTTGTTTAAATTGATATTAAAAGTTTTATGACAAAATTTAAAGATAATCGGGTATACTTTTAGACGTAGTCCTACAAAATATCTAAAAAAATACCGAAAATTTAATGCATTTACAAAAATAGGCACATTCAATTAATGATCCGACCGTTAGATTTGTTTAAATTGCTATGAAAAGTGTTATGACCAAATTTGAAGTTAATCGGATATATTTTGGCATGAAATCCATCAAATATCTAAAAAAATACCGAAATCCTAAGACATTTACAAAGATAGGCACATTAAATTAATTATTTGACCGTTAGATTTGTTTAAATTGATATTAAAAGTGTTATGACAAAATTTAAAGATAATTGGGTATACTTTTGACACGTAGCCGTACAAAATATCTACAAAAATACCGAAAATCTAAGAAATTTACAAAGATAGGCACTTTCAATTAATGATCCGAACGTTAGATTTGTTTAAATTTCTATGAAAAGTGTTATGACCAAATTTGAAGATAATCGGATATATTTTGGCATGCAATCCAACAAATATCAACAAAAATGATCGAAATCCTAAGACATTTACAAAGATAAGCACTTTCAATTAATGATCTGACCGTTAGATTTGTTTAAATTAGCTACGAAAAGTGTTATGACCAAATTTGAGGATAATCGGATATATTTTGGCATGCAATCCAACAAATGTCTACAAAAAGATCGAAAACCTAAGACATTTACAAAGATTGGCACTTTCAATTAATGATTTGACCGTTAGATTTGTTTAAATTGACTATTAAAAGTGTTATGACAAAATTTAAAGATAATCGGATATACTTTTAGCACGTAGTCCTACAAAATATCTATAAAAATACCGAAAATCTAATGACATTTACAAAGATAGGCACATTCAATTAATGATCCGACCGTTAGATTTGTTTAAATTGCTATGAAAAGTGTTATGACCAAATTTGAAGATAATCGGATATATTTTGGCATGAAATCCATACAAATATCTAAAAAAATACCGAAATCCTAAGACATTTACAAAGATAGGCACATTCAATTAATGATTTGACCGTTAGATTTGTTTAAATTGATATTAAAAGTGTTATGACAAAATTTAAAGATAATCGGGTATACTTTTGACATGCAGTCCATACAAAATATCTACAAAAATACCGAAAATCTAAGAAATTTACAAAGATAGGCACTTTCAATTAATGATCCGAACGTTAGATTTGTTTAAATTGCTATGAAAAGTGTTATGACCAAATTTGAAGATAATCGGATATATTTTGGCATGCAATCCAACAAATATCAACAAAAATAATCGAAATCCTAAGACATTTACAAAGATAGACACTTTTAATTAATGATCCGACCGTTAGATTTGTTTAAATTATTACAAAAAGTGTTATGACCAAGTTTGAATATAATCGGGTATATTTTGGCATGCAATCCAACAAATGTCCACAAAAAGATCGAAAACCTAAGACATTTACAAAGATAAGCACTTTTAATTAATGATCTGACCGTTAGAATTGTTTAAATTACTACAAAAAGTGTTATGACCAAATTTGAAGTTAATCGGATATATTTTGGCACGCAATCCAACAAATGTCTATAAAAAGACCGAAAACCTAAGACAATTACAAAGTTTGGCACATTCAATTAATTATTTGACCTTTAGATTTGTTTAAATTGATATTAAAAGTTTTATGACAAAATTTAAAGATAATCGGGTATACTTTTAGACGTAGTCCTACAAAATATCTAAAAAAATACCGAAAATTTAATGCATTTACAAAAATAGGCACATTCAATTAATGATCCGACCGTTAGATTTGTTTAAATTGCTATGAAAAGTGTTATGACCAAATTTGAAGTTAATCGGATATATTTTGGCATGCAATCCAACAAATATCTAACAAAAATACCGAAATCCTAAGACATTTACAAAGATAGGCACATTAAATTAATGATTTGACCGTTAGATTTGTTTAAATTGATATTAAAAGTGTTATGACCAAATTTGAAGATAATCGGATATACTTTTGACATGCAATCCATACAAATGTCTACAAAAATATCGAAAACCTAAGACATTTACAAAGATAAGCACTTTCAATTAATGATCCGAACGTTAGATTTGTTTAAATTACTACGAAAAGTGTTATGACCAAATTTGAAGATAATCGGATATATTTTGGCATGCAATCCAACAAATATCTACAAAAATGATCGAAATCCTAAGACATTTACAAAGATAAGCACTTTCAATTAATGATCCGACCGTTAGATTTGTTTAAATTAGCTACAAAAAGTGTTATGACCAAATTTGAAGATAATCGGATATATTTTGGCATGCAATCCAAAAAATGTCTACAAAAAGACCGAAAACCTAAGGCATTTACAAAGATAGACACTTTCAATTAATTATTTGACCGTTAGATTTGTTTAAATTGATATTAAAAGTGTTATGACAAAATTTGAAGATAATCGGGTATACTTTTAGCACGTAGTCCTACAAAATATCTAAAAAAATACCGAAAATCTAAGGCATTTACAAAGATAGGCACTTTCAATTAATGATCCGACCGTTAGATTTGTTTAAATTGCTACAAAAAGTGTTATGACCAAATTTGAAGTTAATCGGATATATTTTGACATGCAATCCAACAAAATGTCTACAAAAAGACCGAAAACCTAAGGCATTTACAAAGATAGGCACATTCAATTAATGATCTGACCGTTAGATTTGTTTAAATTGATATTAAAAGTGTTATGACAAAATTTAAAGATAATCGGGTATACTTTTACACGTAGTCCTACAAAATATCTACAAAAATACCGAATATCTAAGGTATTTACAAAGATAGGCACATTCAATTAATGATCCGACCGTTAGATTTGTTTAAATTGCTATGAAAAGTGTTATGACCAAATTTGAAGATAATCGGATATATTTTGGCATGCAATCCAACAAATATCAACAAAAATACTGAAATCCTAAGACATTTACAAAGATAAGCACTTTCAATTAATGATCCGATCGTTAGATTTGTTTAAATTGCTATGAAAAGTGTTATGACCAAATTTGAAGATAATCGGATATATTTTGGCATGCAATCCAACAAATGTCTACAAATAGATCGAAAACCTAAGACATTTACAAAGATAGACACCTTTAATTAATGATCCGACCGTTAGATTTGTTTAAATTATTACAAAAAGTGTTATGACCAAGTTTGAATATAATCGGGTATATTTTGGCATGCAATCCAACAAATGTCCACAAAAAGATCGAAAACCTAAGACATTTACAAAGATAAGCACTTTTAATTAATGATCTGACCGTTAGAATTGTTTAAATTACTACAAAAAGTGTTATGACCAAATTTGAAGTTAATCGGATATATTTTGGCACGCAATCCAACAAATGTCTATAAAAAGACCGAAAACCTAAGACAATTACAAAGTTTGGCACATTCAATTAATTATTTGACCTTTAGATTTGTTTAAATTGATATTAAAAGTTTTATGACAAAATTTAAAGATAATCGGGTATACTTTTAGACGTAGTCCTACAAAATATCTAAAAAAATACCGAAAATTTAATGCATTTACAAAAATAGGCACATTCAATTAATGATCCGACCGTTAGATTTGTTTAAATTGCTATGAAAAGTGTTATGACCAAATTTGAAGTTAATCGGATATATTTTGGCATGAAATCCATCAAATATCTAAAAAAATACCGAAATCCTAAGACATTTACAAAGATAGGCACATTAAATTAATTATTTGACCGTTAGATTTGTTTAAATTGATATTAAAAGTGTTATGACAAAATTTAAAGATAATTGGGTATACTTTTACACGTAGCCGTACAAAATATCTACAAAAATACCGAAAATCTAAGAAATTTACAAAGACAGGCACTTTCAATTAATGATCTGAACGTTAGATTTGTTTAAATTTCTATGAAAAGTGTTATGACCAAATTTGAAGATAATCGGATATATTTTGGCATGCAATCCAACAAATATCAACAAAAATAATGAAATCCTAAGACATTTACAAGGATAAACACTTTCAATTAATGATGCGACCGTTAGATTTGTTTAAATAGCTACGAAAAGTGTTATGACCAAATTTGAGGATAATCGGATATATTTTGGCATGCAATCCAACAAATGTCCACAAAAAGATCGAAAACCTAAGACATTTACAAAGATAAGCACTTTTAATTAATGATCTGACCGTTAGATTTGTTTAAATTACTACAAAACGTGTTATGACCAAATTTGAAGTTAATCGGACATATTTTTGAATGCAATCCAACAAATTTCTACAAAAAGACCGAAATCCTGATGCATTTATAAAGATAGGCACTTTTAATTAATGATTCAACCGTTGATTTGTTTAAATTACTACAAAAAGTGTTATGACCATGTTTGAAGTTAATCGGATATATTTTGGCACACAATCCGAAAAAATGTCTACAAAAAGTCCGATAACCTAAGGCATTTCCAAAGATAGACACTTTCAATTAATTATTTGACCGTTAGATTTGTTTAAATTGATATTAAAAGTGTTATGACAAAATTTGAAGATAATCGGGTATACTTTTACACGTAGTCCTACAAAATATCTAAAAAAATACCGAAAATCTAAGGCATTTACAAACATAGGCACTTTCAATTAATGATCCGACCGTTAGATTTGTTTAAATTACTATGAAAAGTGTTATGACCAAATTTGAAGTTAATCGGATATATTTTGGCATGAAATCCATCAAATATCTAAAAAAATACCGAAATCCTAAGACATTTACAAAGATAAGCACATTCAATTAATGATGCGACCGTTGGATTTGTTTGATTTGCTACGAAAAGTGTTATGACCAAATTTGAGGATAATCGGATATATTTTGGCATGCAATCCAATAAATGTCTACAAAAAGATCGAAAACCTAAGACATTTACAAAGATAAGCACTTTTAATTAATGATCCGATCGTTGATTTGTTTAAAGAACTACAAAAAGTGTTATGACCAAGTTTGAAGTTAATCGGATATATTTTGGCATGCCATCAGAAAAAATGTCTACAAAAAGACCGAAAACCTAAGGCATTTCCAAAGATAGACACTTTCAATTAATTATTTGACCGTTAGATATGTTTAAATTAATATTAAAAGCGTTATGACAAAATTTGAAGATAATCGGGTATACTTTTACACGTAGTCCTACAAAATGTCTACAAAAAGACCGAAAACCTAAGGCATTTACAAAGATAGGAGCTTTCAATTAATGATCCGACCGTTAGATTTGTTTAAATTTCTATAAAAAGTGTTATGACCAAATTTGAAGATAATCGGATATATTTTGCCATGCGATCCAACAAATATCTACAAAAATACCGAAATCCTAAGACATTTACAAAGATAAGCACTTTCAATTAATGATTTGACCGTTAGATTTGTTTAAATTGACTACTAAAAGTGTTATGACCAAATTTGAAGATAATTGGATATACTTTTGGCGTAGCCATCCAACAAATGTCTACAAAAAGACCGAAAACCTAAGACATTTACAAAGATAGGCACTTTCAATTAATGATCCGACCGTTAGATTTGTTTAAATTGCTATGAAAAGTGTTATGACCAAATTTGAAGATAATCGGATATATTTTGGCATGCAATCCAACAAATATCTACAAAAATACTGAAATCCTAAGACATTTACAAAGATAAGCACTTTCAATTAATGATCCGACCGTTAGATTTGTTTAAATTGCTACGAAAAGTGTTATGACCAAATTTGAAGATAATCGGATATATTTTGGCATGCAATCCAACAAAATGTCTACAAAAAGACCGAAAACCTAAGACATTTACAAAGATAGGCACTTTCAATTAATGATTTGACCGTTAGATTTGTTTAAATTGATATTAAAAGTGTTATGACAAAATTTAAAGATAATCGGGTATACTTTTACACGTAGTCCTACAAAATATCTAAAAAAATACCGAAAATCTAAGGCATTTACAAAGATAGGCACTTTCAATTAATGATCCGAATGTTAGATTTGTTTAAACTACTATGAAAATTTTTATGACCAAATTTGGAGATAATCGGATATATTTTGGTATGCAAACCAACAAATATCAACAAAAATACCGAAACCTAAGGCATTTACAAATATAGGCGCTATAAATTAATGATCCGACCGTTATATTTGTTGAAAATTCTAATGAAAGTGTTATGACCAAATTTAAAGATAATCGAATATATTTTGGCATGCAATCCAACAAATTTCAGCAAAAATATCGAAAACCTAAGGCATTTACCAATATAGGCACTTTAAATTAATGATCCGATCGCTGATTTGTTTAAATTGTTATGAATAGTGTTATGTCCAAATTTGAAAATAATCGGATATATTTTGACATTCAATCCAACAAATGTCTACAAATAGATCGAAAACCTAAGACATTTACAAAGATAGACACCTTTAATTAATGATCCGACCGTTAGATTTGTTTAAATTATTACAAAAAGTGTTATGACTAAGTTTGAATATAATCGGATATATTTTGGTATGCAATCCAACAAATGTCAACAAAAAGACCGAAAACCTAAGGCATTTACAAAGATAGGTACTTTCAATTACTGATTTAAGCGTTAGATTTGTTTAAATTGATATAAAAGGTGTTATGACAAAATTTTAAGATAATCGGGAATACTTTTTACACGTTGTGCTACAAAATATCTACAAAAATACCGAAAATCTAAGAAATTTACAAAGACAGGCACTTTCAATTAATGATCCGAACGTTAGATTTGTTTAAATTTCTATGAAAAGTATTATGACAAAATTTGAAGATAATCGGATGTATTTTGGCTTGCAATCCAACAAATATCAACAAAAATACTGAAATCCTAAAACATTTACAAGGATAAACACTTTCAATTAATGATGCGACCGTTAGATTTGTTTAAATAGCTACGAAAAGTGTTATGACCAAATTTGAGGATAAACGGATATATTTTGGCATGCAATTCAACAAATGTCTACAAAAAGATCGAAAACCTAAGACATTCACAAAGATAAGCACTTTTAATTAATGATCCGACCGTTAGATTTGTTTAAATTACTACAAAAAATGTTATGACCACGTTTAAAGTTAATCGGTCATATTTTTTAATGCAATCCAACAAATTTCTACAAAAAGACCGAAAACCTAATGCATTTACAAAGATAGGCACTTTTAATTAGTGATCCGACCATTGATTTGTTTAAATTACTACAAAAAGTGTTATGACCATGTTTGAAGTTAATCGGATATATTTTGGCATGCAATCCGAAAAAATGTCTACAAAAAGTCCGATAACCTAAGGCATTTCCAAAGATAGACACTTTCAATTAATTATTTGACCGTTAGATTTGTTTAAATTGATATTAAAAGTGTTATGACAAAATTTGATGATAATCGGGTATACTTTTACACGTAGTCCTACAAAATATCTATAAAAATACCGAAAATCTAAGGCATTTACAATGGTAGGCAATTTCAATTAATGATCCACCCGTTAGATTTGTTTAAATTACTATGAGAAGTGTTATGACCAAATTTGAAGATAATCGGATATATTTTGGCATGCAATCAACCAAATATCAACAAAAATACTGAAATCTTAAGACATTTACAAAGATAAGCACTTTCAATTAATGATGCGACCGTTAGATTTGTTTGAATTGCTACGAAAAGTGTTATGACCAAATTTGAGGATAATAGGATATATTTTGGCATGCAATCCAACAAATAACTACAAAAAGATCGAAAACCTAAGACATTTACAAAGATAAGCACTTTTAATTACTGATCCGACCGTTAGAATTGTTTAAATTATTACAAAAAGTGTTATGACCAAATTTGAAGTTAATCGGATATATTTTGGCATGCAATCCAACAAATGTCTATAAAAAGACCGAAAACCTAAGACATTTACAAAGATAGGCACTTTCAATTAATGATTCGACCGTTAGATTTGTTTAAATTGATATTAAAAGTGTTATGACAAAATTTAAAGATAATCGGATATATTTTGGCACGTAGTCCTACAAAATATCTACAAAAATACCGAAAACCTAAGGCATTTACAAAGATAGGCACTTTCAATTAATGATCCGACCGTTAGATTTGTTTAAATTGCTATGAAAAGTGTTATGACCAAATTTGAAGATAATCGGATATATTTTGGCATGCAATCCAACAAATATCTACAAAAATACCGAAATCCTAAGACATTTACAAAGATAGGCACTTTCAATTAATGATCTGACCGTTAGATTTGTTTAAATTGATTATTAAAAGTGTTATGACCAAATTTGAAGATAATCGGATATATTTTGGCATGCAATCCAACAAAATATCTACAAAAATACCGAAAACCTAAGGCATTTACAAAGATAGGCACTTTCAATTAATGATCCGACCGTTAGATTTGTTTAAATTGCTATGAAAAGTGTTATGACCAAATTTGAAGATAATCGGATATATTTTGGCATGCAATCCAACAAATGTCTACAAAAAGACCGAAAACCTAAGGCATTTACAAAGATAGACACTTTCAATTAATGATCCGATCGTTAGATTTGTTTAAATTGATACTAAAAGTGTTATGACCAAATTTGAAGATAATCGGATATATTTTGGCATGCAATCCAACAAATGTCTACAAAAAGATCGAAAACCTAAGACATTTACAAAGATAGGCACTTTCAATTAATGATCCGACCGTTAGAATTGTTTAAATTACTACAAAAAGTGTTATGACCAAATTTGAAGTTAATCGGATATATTTTGGCACGCAATCCAACAAATGTCTATAAAAAGACCGAAAACCTAAGACAATTTACAAAGATTGGCACATTCAATTAATTATTTGACCTTTAGATTTGTTTAAATTGATATTAAAAGTTTTATGACAAAATTTAAAGATAATCGGGTATACTTTTAGACGTAGTCCTACAAAATATCTACAAAAATACCGAAAATTTAATGCATTTACAAAGATAGGCACATTCAATTAATGATCCGACCGTTAGATTTGTTTAAATTGCTATGAAAAGTGTTATGACCAAATTTGAAGTTAATCGGATATATTTTGGCATGAAATCCATCAAATATCTAAAAAAATACCGAAATCCTAAGACATTTACAAAGATAGGCACATTAAATTAATTATTTGACCGTTAGATTTGTTTAAATTGATATTAAAAGTGTTATGACAAAATTTAAAGATAATTGGGTATACTTTTACACGTAGCCGTACAAAATATCTACAAAAATACCGAAAATCTAAGAAATTTACAAAGACTGGCACTTTCAATTAATGATCTGAACGTTAGATTTGTTTAAATTTCTATGAAAAGTGTTATGACCAAATTTGAAGATAATCGGATATATTTTGGCATGCAATCCAACAAATATCAACAAAAATAATGAAATCCTAAGACATTTACAAGGATAAACACTTTCAATTAATGATGCGACTGTTAGATTTGTTTAAATAGCTACGAAAAGTGTTATGACCAAATTTGAGGATAATCGGATATATTTTGGCATGCAATCCAACAAATGTCCACAAAAAGATCGAAAACCTAAGACATTTACAAAGATAAGCACTTTTAATTAATGATCTGACCGTTAGATTTGTTTAAATTACTACAAAACGTGTTATGACCAAATTTGAAGTTAATCGGACATATTTTTGAATGCAATCCAACAAATTTCTACAAAAAGACCGAAATCCTGATGCATTTATAAAGATAGGCACTTTCAATTAATGATTCAACCGTTGATTTGTTTAAATTACTACAAAAAGTGTTATGACCATGTTTGAAGTTAATCGGATATATTTTGGCACACAATCCGAAAAAATGTCTACAAAAAGTCCGATAACCTAAGGCATTTCCAAAGATAGACACTTTCAATTAATTATTTGACCGTTAGATTTGTTTAAATAGATATTAAAAGTGTTATGACAAAATTTGAAGATACTCGGGTATACTTTTACACGTTGTCCTACAAAATATTTAAAAAAATAACGAAAATCTAAGGAATTTACAAACATAGGCACTTTCAATTAATGATCCGAATGTTAGATTTGTTTAAACTACTATGAAAAGTGTTATGACCAAATTTGGAGATAATCGGATATATTTTGGTATGCAAACCAACAAATATCAACAAAAATACTGAAATCCTAAGACATTTACAAAGATAAGCACTTTCAATTAATGATGCGACCGTTGGATTTGTTTGATTTGCTACGAAAAGTGTTATGACCAAATTTGAGGATAATCGGATATATTTTGGCATGCAATCCAATAAATGTCTACAAAAAGATCGAAAACCTAAGACATTTACAAAGATAAGCACTTTTAATTAATGATCCGATCGTTGATTTGTTTAAAGTACTACAAAAAGTGTTATGACCAAGTTTGAAGTTAATCGGATATATTTTGGCATGCCATCAGAAAAAATGTCTACAAAAAGACCGAAAACCTAAGGCATTTCCAAAGATAGACACTTTCAATTAATTATTTGACCGTTAGATATGTTTAAATTAATATTAAAAGTGTTATGACAAAATTTGAAGATAATCGGGTATACTTTTACACGTAGTCCTACAAAATGTCTACAAAAAGACCGAAAACCTAAGGCATTTACAAAGATAGGAGCTTTCAATTAATGATCCGACCGTTAGATTTGTTTAAATTTCTAAAAAAAGTGTTATGACCAAATTTGAAGATAATCGGATATATTTTGGCATGTGATCCAACAAACATCAACCAAAATACCGAAATCCTAAGACATTTACAAAGATAAGCACTTTCAATTAACGATGCGACCGTTAGATTTGTTTAAATTACTACAAAAAGTGTTATGACCAAATTTGAAGATAATTGGATATATTTTGGCTAGTCATCCAACAAATGTCTACAAAAGGACCGAAAACCTAAGGCATTTACAAAGATAGGCACTTTCAATTAATGATCCGATCGTTAGATTTGTTTAAATTTCTAAAAAAAGTGTTATGACCAAATTTGATGATAATCGGATATATTTTGGCATGCAATCCACCAAATATTATCAAAAATACTGAAATCATAAGACATTTACAAAGATAAGCACTTTTAATTAAAGATGCGACCGTTAGATTTGTTTAAATTGCTACGAAAAGTGTTATGTCCAAATTTGAAGATAATCGGATATATTTTTGCATGCAATCCAACAAAATGTCTACAAAAAGACCGAAAACCTAAGGCATTTACAATGATAGACACTTTCAATTAATGATTTGACCGTTAGATTTGTTTAAATTGATATTAAAGGTGTTATGGCAAAATTTAAAGACAATCGGGCATACTTTTACACGTAGTCCTACAAAATATCTAAAAAAATACCGAAAATCTAAGACATTTACAAAGATAGGCACGTTTCAATTAATGATCCGATCGTTAGATTTGTTTAAATTTACTAACAAAAGTGTTATGACCAAATTTGAAGATAATCGGATATATTTTGGTATGCAATCCAACAAATATCAACAAAAATACCGAAACCTAAGGCATTTACAAATATAGGCACTATAAATTAATGATCCGACCGTTAGATTTGTTTAAAATTGCTAATGAAAGTGTTATGACCAAATTTGAAGATAATCGGATATATTTTGGCATGCAATCCAACAAATTTCAACAAAAATACCGAAAACCTAAGGCATTTACCAATATAGGCACTTTAAATTAATGATCCGATCGTTAGATTTGTTTAAATTGTTATGAAAAGTGTTATGACCAAATTTGAAGATAATCGGATATATTTTGGCATGCAATCCAACAAATGTCTACAAAAAGATCGAAAACCAAAGACATTTACAAAGATAGACACCTTTAATTAATGATCCGACCGTTAGATTTGTTTAAATTATTACAAAAAGTGTTATGACCAAATTTGAAGATAATCGGATATACTTTTGACATGCAATCCAACAAAATGTCTACAAAAAGATCGAAAACCTAATGACATTTACAAAGATAGGCACTTTCAATTAATGATCCGACCGTTAGATTTGTTTAAATTACTACAAAAAGTGTTATGACCAAATTTGAAGTTAATCGGATATATTTTGGCATGCAATCCAACAAATGTCTACAAAAAGACCGAAAACCTAAGGCATTTACAAAGATAGGTACTTTCAATTAATGATTTGAGCGTTAGATTTGTTTAAATTGATATAAAAGGTGTTATGACAAAATTTTAAGATAATCGGGTATACTTTTACACGTTGTGCTACAAAATATCTACAAAAATACCGAAAATCTAAGAAATTTACAAAGATAGGCACTTTCAATTAATGATCCGAACGTTAGATTTGTTTAAATTTCTATGAAAAGTGTTATGACCAAATTTGAAGATAATCGGATGTATTTTGGCTATGCAATCCAACAAATATCAACAAAAATACTGAAATCCTAAGACATTTACAAGGATAAACACTTTCAATTAATGATGCGACCGTTAGATTTGTTTAAATAGCTACGAAAAGTGTTATGACCAAATTTGAGGATAATCGGATATATTTTGGCATGCAATTCAACAAATGTCTGCAAAAAGATCGAAAACCTAAGACATTCACAAAGATAAGCACTTTTAATTAATGATCCGACCGTTAGATTTGTTTAAATTACTACAAAAAATGTTATGACCACGTTTAAAGTTAATCGGATCATATTTTTTAATGCAATCCAACAAATTTCTACAAAAAGACCGAAAACCTAATGCATTTACAAAGATAGGCACTTTTAATTAGTGATCCGACCATTAGATTTGTTTAAATTACTACAAAAAGTGTTATGACCATGTTTGAAGTAAATCGGATATATTTTGGCATGCAATCCGAAAAAATGTCTACAAAAAGTCCGATAACCTAAGGCATTTCCAAAGATAGACACTTTCAATTAATTATTTGACCGTTAGATTTGTTTAAATTGATATTAAAAGTGTTATGACAAAATTTGATGATAATCGGGTATACTTTTACACGTAGTCCTACAAAATATCTATAAAAATACCGAAAATCTAAGGCATTTACAATGGTAGGCAATTTCAATTAATGATCCACCCGTTAGATTTGTTTAAATTACTATGAAAAGTGTTATGACCAAATTTGAAGATAATCGGATATATTTTGGCATGCAATCAACCAAATATCAACAAAAATACTGAAATCTTAAGACATTTACAAAGATAAGCACTTTCAATTAATGATGCGACCGTTAGATTTGTTTGAATTGCTACGAAAAGTGTTATGACCAAATTTGAGGATAATACGGATATATTTTGGCATGCAATCCAACAAATAACTACAAAAAGATCGAAAACCTAAGACATTTACAAAGATAAGCACTTTTAATTACTGATCCGACCGTTAGATTTGTTTAAATTACTACAAAAAATGTTATGACCAAGTTTGAAGTTAATCGGTCATATTTTTTAATGCAATCCAACAAATTTCTACAAAAAGACCGAAAACCTAATGCATTTACAAAGATAGGCACTTTTAATTAATGATCCGACCATTAGATTTGTTTAAATTACTACAAAAAGTGTTATGACCATGTTTGAAGTTAATCGGATATATTTTGGCATGCAATCCAACAAATGTCTACAAAAAGTACCGATAACCTAAGGCATTTACAAAGATAGGCACTTTCAATTAATTATTTGACCGTTAGATTTGTTTAAATTGATATTAAAAGTGTTATGACAAAATTTGAAGATAATCGGGTATACTTTTACACGTAGTCCTACAAAATATCTATAAAAATACCGAAAATCTAAGGCATTTACAAAGATAGGCACTTTCAATTAATGATCCAACCGTTAGATTTGTTTAAATTACTATGAAAAGTGTTATGACCAAATTTGAAGATAATCGGATATATTTTGGCATGCAATCAACCAAGTATCAACAAAAATACTGAAATCTTAAGACATTTACAAAGATAAGCACTTTCAATTAATGATGCGACCGTTAGATTTGTTTGAATTGCTACGAAAAGTGTTATGACCAAATTTGAAGATAATCGGATATATTTTGGCATTCAATCCAACAAATGTCTACAAAAAGATCGAAAACCTAAGACATTTACAAAGATAAACACTTTAAATTAATGATCCGACCGTTAGTCTTGTTTAAATTATTACAAAAAGTGTTATGACCAAATTTGAAGTTAATCAGATATATTTTGCTATGTAATCCAACAAATGTCTACAAAAAGATCGAAAACCTAAGGCATTTACAAAGATAGGCACTTTCAATTACTGATTTAAGCGTTAGATTTGTTTAAATTGATATTAAAAGTGTTATGACAAAATTTTAAGATAATCGGGTATACTTTTAAACGTTGTCCTACAAAATATCTACAAAAATAACGAAAATCTAAGAAATTTACAAAGACAGGCACTTTCAATTAATGATCCGAACGTTAGATTTGTTTAAATTTCTATGAAAAGTGTTATGACCAAATTTGAAGATAATCGGATATATTTTGGCATGCAATCCAACAAAATGTCTACAAAAGGACCGAAAACCTAGGGCATTTACAAATACAGACACTTTCAATTAATGATCTGACCGTTAGATTTGTTTAAATTGGTAGGAAAAGTGTTATGACCAGGTTTGAATATAATCGGATATATTTTGGCATGCAATCCAACAAATGTCTACAAAAAGATCGAAAACCTAAGACATTTACCAAGATAAGCACTTTTAATTAATGATCCGACCGTTTGATTTGTTTAAATTACTACAAAAAGTGTTATGACCATGTTTGAAATTAATCGGACATATTTTTGAATGCAATCCAACAAATTTCTACAAAAAGACCGAAAACCTAGGGCATTTACAAAGATAGGCACTTTTAATTAATGATCCGACCGTTGATTTGTTTAAATTACTACAAAAAGTGTTATGACCATGTTTGAAGTTAATCGGATATATTTTGGCATGCAATCCAAAAAATGTCTACAAAAAGTCCGATAACCTAAGGCATTTCAAAAGATAGACACTTTCAATTAATTTTTTTACCGTTAGATTTGTTTAAATTGATATTAAAAGTGTTATGACAAAATTTGAAGATAATCGGGTATACTTTTACACGTTGTCCTACAAAATATCTAAAAAAATAACGAAAATCTAAGGAATTTACAAAGATAGGCACTTTCAATTAATGATCCGAACGTTAGATTTGTTTAAATTGCTACAAAAAGTGTTATGACCAAGTTTGAAGTTAATCGGATATATTTTGACATGCAATCCAACAAAATGTCTACAAAATGACCGAAAACCTAAGGCATTTACAAAGATAGGCACTTTCAATTAATGATCCGACTGTTATATTGTTTAAATTGATATAAAAGGTGTTATGACAAAATTAAATATAATCGGGTATACTTTATACGTAGTCCTACAAAATATCTACAAAATTACCGAAACTCTGAGGCATTTATGAAGATTGGCACTTTCAATTAATGATCCGACCGTTAGATTTATTTAATTGCTAATAAAAGTTTTATGACCAAATTTGAAAATAATCGGATATATTTTGGCATGCAATGCAAAAAATATCAACAAAAATACTGAAATCCTAAGACATTTTCAAAGATAAGCACTTTCAATTAATGATGCGACCGTTAGATTTGTTTAAATTGCTTCGAAAAGTGTTATGACCAAATTTGAAGATAATCGGATATATTTTGGCATGCAATCCAACAAAATGTCTACAAAAGGACCGAAAACCTAGGGCATTTACAAATACAGACACTTTCAATTAATGATCTGACCGTTAGATTTGTTTAAATTGGTAGGAAAAGTGTTATGACCAGGTTTGAATATAATCGGATATATTTTGGCATGCAATCCACCAAATGTCTACAAAAAGACCGAAAACCTAAGGCATTTACGAAGATATGCAATTTCAATTAATGATCCGACCGTCAGATTTGTTTAAATTACTACAAAAAGTGTTATGACCAAGTTTGAAGTTAATAGGATATACTTTGGCATGCAATCCAACAAAATGTCTACAAAAAGACAAAAAACCTAAGGTATTTACAAAGATAGGCACTTTCAATTAATGATTTGACCATTAGATTTGTTTAAATTGATATTAACGGTGCTATGACAAAATTTAAAGATAATCGGGTACACTTTTACACGTAGACCAACAAAATATCTACAAAAATACCGAAAATCTAGAGGCATTTACAAAGATAGGCACATTCAATTAATGATCCGACCGTTAGATTTATTTAAATTTCTAATAAAAGTGTTATGACCAAATTTGAAGATAATCGGATATATTTTGGCATGCAATCCAACACATATCAACAAAAATATCGAAATCCTAAGACATTTACAAAGATAAGCACTTTCAATTAATGATGCTGACCGTTAGATTTGTTTAAATTGACTACAAAAAGTGTTATGACCAAGTTTGAAGTATAATCGGATATATTTTGGCATGCAATCAAACAAATGTCTATAAAAAGACCGAAAACCTAAGGCATTTACAAAGATAGGCACTTTCAATTAATGATCCGACCGTTAGATTTGTTTAAATTACTACAAAAAGTGTTATGACCAAATTTGAAGTTAATCGGATATATTTTGGCATGCAATCCAACAAATGTCTATAAAAAGACCGAATACCTAAGACATTTACAAAGATAGGCACATTCAATTAATGATTTGACCGTTAGATTTGTTTAAATTGATATTAAAAGTGTTATGACAAAATTTAAAGATAATCGGGTATACTTTTACACGTAGTCCTACAAAATATCTACAAAAATACCGAAAATCTAAGGCATTTACAAAGATAGGCACTTTCAATTAATGATCCGACCGTTAGATTTGTTTAAATTGCTATGAAAAGTGTTATGACCAAATTTGAAGATAATCGGATATATTTTGGCATGCAATCCAACAAATATCTACAAAAATACCGAAATCCTAAGGCATTTACAAAGATAGGCACTTTTACTTAATGATCCGACCGTTGATTTGTTTAAATTGATATTAAATGTGTTATGACCAAATTTAAAGATAATCGGATATATTTTGGCATGCAATCCAACAAATATCTACAAAAAGACCGAAAACCTAAGGCATTTACAAAGATAGGCACTTTCAATTAATGATCCGATCGTTAGATTTGTTTAAATTGCTATGAAAAGTGTTATGACCAAATTTGAAGATAATCGGATATATTTTGGCATGCAATCCAACAAATGTCTACAAAAAGATCGAAAACCTAAGACATTTACAAAGATAGGCACTTTCAATTAATGATCCGACCGTTAGATTTGTTTAAATTACTACGAAAAGTGTTATGACCAAATTTGAAGTTAATCGGATATATTTTGGCATGCAATCCAACAAATGTCTACAAAAAGACCGAAAACCTAAGACATTTACAAAGATAGGCACTTTCAATTAATGATTTGACCGTTAGATTTGTTTAAATTGATATTAAAAGTGTTATGACAAAATTTAAAGATAATCGGGTATACTTTTACACGTAGTCGCTACAAAATATCTACAAAAATACCGAAAATCTAAGAAATTTACAAAGATAGGCACTTTCAATTAATGATCCGAACGTTAGATTTGTTTAAATTTCTATGAAAAGTGTTATGACCAAATTTGAAGATAATCGGATATATTTTGGCATGCAATCCAACAAATATCAACAAAAATACTGAAATCCTAAGACATTTACAAGGATAAACACTTTCAATTAATGATGCGACCGTTAGATTTGTTTAAATAGCTACGAAAAGTGTTATGACCAAATTTGAGGATAATCGGATATATTTTGGCATGCAATCCAACAAATGTCTACAAAAAGATCGAAAACCTAAGACATTTACAAAGATAAGCACTTTTAATTAATGATCCGACCGTTAGATTTGTTTAAATTACTACAAAAAGTGTTATGACCAAATTTGAAGTTAATCGGATATATTTTTGAATGCAATCCAACAAATTTCTACAAAAAGACCGAAAACCTAAGGCATTTACAAAGATAGGCACTTTCAATTAATGATTCGACCGTTAGATTTGTTTAAATTACTACTAAAAGTGTTATGACCAAATTTGAAGATAATCGGATATATTTTGGCATGCAATCCAACAAAATGTCTACAAAAAGTACCGATAACCTAAGGCATTTACAAAGATAGACACTTTCAATTAATGATTCGACCGTTAGATTTGTTTAAATTGATATTAAAAGTGTTATGACAAAATTTGAAGATAATCGGATATACTTTTGACATGTAATCCAACAAAATATCTAAAAAATAACGAAAATCTAAGGCATTT
>JANUWF010000887.1:0-14287 GCA_026120185.1 Voacanga thouarsii | reverse complement strand
TGGATCATTAATAGAAAGTTCCTATCTTTGTAAATGGCTTAATTTTTTGGTCTTTTTGTAGACATTTGTTGGATTGCATGCGAAAATATATCCGATTATCTTCAAATTTGGTCATAACACTTTTCTTAGCAATTTCAACAAATATATCGGTCGGATCATTAATTTATACTTGTCCGTCTTTGTAAATGCCTTAGGATTTTTGTTTTTTCATAGACATTTTTTGGATTTCTTGCTAAAATATATCCGATTATCTTTAAATTTTGTCATAACACTTTTCCTAACAATTTCAACAAATCTAACGGTCGGATCATTAATTGAAAGTGCCTAGGTTTTTAGATTCTTGTCGACATTTGTTGGATTGCGAGCCAAAATATCTTCAGATTTGGTCGTGACACTTTTCTTAGCAATTTCAACAAATCTAACGGTCGTAACATTAATTTGAAGTGCCTATCTTTGTAAATGCCTTAGATTTTTAGATTTTTGTAGACATTTGTTGGATTGCAGGCCAAAATATATTCGATTATCTTCAAATTTGGTCATAACACTTTTCTTAGCAATTTCAACAAATCTAACGGTTGGATCATTAATTCATACTGTCTGTCTTTGTAAATGCCTTAGGTTTTCGGTTTTTCCTAGACATTTGTTGGATTGCATGCCAAAAAGTATCCGATTATCTTCAAATTTTATCAGAACACATTTTCTAGCAATTTAAACAAATTTAACGGTTGGATCATTAATTGAAAGTTCCTATCTTTGTAAATGGCTTAATTTTTTGGTCTTTTTGTAGACATTTGTTGGATTGCAAGCGAAAATATATCCGATTATCTTCAAATTTGGTCATAACACTTTTCTTAGCAATTTCAACAAATATAACGGTCAGATCATTAATTTATACAGTCCGTCTCTGTAAATGCCTTAGGTTTTTTGTTTTTTCAAAGACATTTGTTGGATTGCATGCTAAAATATATCCGATTATCTTCAAATTTTGTCATAACACTTTTCCTAGCTATTTAAACAAATCTAACAGTCGGATCATTAAATTATACTGTTCGTCTATGTAAATGCCTTAGGTTTTTGGGTTTTTCGTAGACATTTGTTGGATTGCATGTCAAAATATATCCGATTACCTTCAAATTTTGTCATAATACATTTCCTAGCAATTTCAACAAATCTAATGATCGGATCATTAATTGAAAGTGTCTATCTCTGTAAATGCCTTGGGATTTCGGTCTTTTTGTAGACATTTGTTGGATTGAATGCCAAAATATATCCGATTATCTTCAAATTTGGTCATAACACTTTTCTTAGCAATTTCAACAAATCTAACGGTCGGATCATTAATTTGAAGTGCTTATCTTTGTAAATGCCTTTGGTTTCAGATTTTTGTAGACATTTGTTGGATTGCATGTTAAAATATATTCGATTATATTCAAATTTGGTCATAACACATTTCATAGAAATTTCAACAAATCTAACGGTCGGATCATTAATTCTTATTGTTTGTCTTTGTAAATGACTTAGATTTTCAGTTTTTTCGTAGACATTTGTGGGATTGCATGCCAAAATATATCCGATTATCTTCAAACTTTATCATAACAGTTTTCCTAGCAATTTAAACAAATTTAACGGTTGGATCATTAATTGAAACTTCCTATCTTTGTAAATGGCTTAATTTTTTGGTCTTTTTGTAGACATTTGTTGGATTGCTTGCCAAAATATATCCGATTATCTTCAAATTTGGTAATAACACTTTTCTTAGCAATTTCAACAAATATAACGGTCAGATCATTAATTTATACAGTCCGTCTCTGTAAATGCCTTAGGTTTTTTGTTTTTTCAAAGACATTTGTTGGATTGCATGCTAAAATATATCCGATTATCTTCAAATTTTGTCATAACACTTTTCCTAGCTACTTCAACAAATCTAACGGTCGGATCATTAAATTATACTGTTCGTCTATGTAAATGCCTTAGGTTTTTGGGTTTTTCGTAGACATTTGCTGGATTGCATGTCAAAATATATCCGATTACCTTCAAATTTTGTCATAATACATTTCCTAGCAATTTCAACAAATCTAATGATCGGATCATTAATTGAAAGTGTCTATCTTTGTAAATGCCTTGGGATTTCGGTCTTTTTGTAGACATTTGTTGGATTGAATGCCAAAATATATCCGATTATCTTCAAATTTGGTCATAACACTTTTCTTAGCAATTTCAACAAATCTAACGATCGGATCATTAATTTGAAGTGCTTATCTTTGTAAATGCCTTTGGTTTTAGATTTTTGTAGACATTTGTTGGATTGCATGTTAAAATATATTCGATTATATTCAAATTTGGTCATAACACTTTTCTTAGCAATTTCAACAAATCTAACGGTCGGATCATTAATTCTTATTGTCTGTCTTTGTAAATGTCTTAGATTTTCAGTTTTTTCGTAGACATTTGTGGGATTGCATGCCAAAATATATCCGATTATCTTCAAACTTTATCATAACACTTTTCCTAGCAATTTAAACAAATTTAACGGTTGGATCATTAATTGAAAGTTCCTATCTTTGTAAATGGCTTAATTTTTTGGTCTTTTTGTAGACATTTGTTGGCTTGCATGCCAAAATATATCCAATTATCTTCAAATTTGGTCATAACACTTTTCTTAGAAATTTCAACAAATTTAACGGTTGAATCATAAATTTGAAGTGCCTATCTTTGTAAATGTCTTAGGTTTTCAGATTTTTGTAGAGATTTAAGCTGGATTGCGTGCCAAAATATATCAAATTACCTTCAAATTTGGTTATAACACATTTTTTAATATTTTCATCAAATCTAACGGTCGGATCGTTAATTTGCGGTGCCTATATTTGTAAATACCTCAAATTTTCGGTATTTTTGTAGATATTTCTTGGACTACGTGTAAAAGTATAGCCGATTATCTTTTAATTTTTTCATAACACTTTTTCTAGCAATATAAACAAATCTAACGGTCAGGTCATTAATTGAAAGTGCCTATCTTTGTAAGCTTTAGGTTTTCGGTCTTTTTGTCGACATTTGTTGGATTGCATGCCAAAATATATCCGATTATCTTCAAATTTGTTCATAACACTTTTCTTAACACTTTCAACAAATTTAACGGTTGGATCATTAATTTGAAGTGCCTATCTTTGTAAATGCCTTAGGTTTTCGGTCTTTTTGTAGACATTTAACTGGATTTCGTGCCAAAATATATCAAATTATCTTTAAATTTGGATATAACACTTTTTTTACTAGTTTCAACAAATCTAACGGTCGGATCATTAATTTGTAGTTGTAAATACCTTAAGTTTTCGATATTTTTGTAGATATTTTCTAGGACTACGTGTAAAAGTATACCGATTATCTTTAAATTTTTTCATAACACTTTTCTAGCAATTTAAATAAATCTAACGGTCAGATAATTAATTGAAAGTGCCTATCTTTGTAAATGCCTTAGTTTTTCGATCTTTTTGTAGACATTTGTGGGATTGCATGCCAAAATATATCCGATTATCTTCAAATTTTGTCATAACACTTTTCCTATCAATTTAAACAAATTTAACGGTTGGATCATTAATAGAAAGTTCCTATCTTTGTAAATGGCTTAATTTTTTGGTCTTTTTGTAGACATTTGTTGGATTGCAAGCGAAAATATATCCGATTATCTTCAAATTTGGTCATAACACTTTTCTTAGCAATTTCAACAAATATAACGGTCAGATCATTAATTTATACTGTCCGTCTTTGTAAATGCCTTAGGTTTTTTGTTTTTTCATAGACATTTTTTGGATTTCATGCTAAAATATATCCGATTATCTTCAAATTTTGTCATAACACTTTTCCTAGCTATTTCAACAAATCTAACGGTCGGATCATTAAATTATACTTGTTCGTCTATGTAAATGCCTTAGGTTTTTGGGTTTTTCGTAGACATTTGTTGGATTGCATGTCAAAATATATCCGATTACCTTCAAATTTTGTCATAATACATTTCCTAGCAATTTCAACAAATCTAATGATCGGATCATTAATTGAAAGTGTCTATCTTTGTAAATGCCTTGGGATTTCGGTCTTTTTGTAGACATTTGTTGGATTGAATGCCAAAATATATCCGATTATCTTCAAATTTGGTCATAACACTTTTCTTAGCAATTTCAACAAATCTAACGGTCGGATCATTAATTTGAAGTGCTTATCTTTGTAAATGCCTTTGGTTTTCAGATTTTTGTAGACATTTGTTGGATTGCATGTTAAAATATATTCGATTATATTCAAATTTGGTCATAACACTTTTCTTAGCAATTTCAACAAATCTAACGGTCGGATCATTAATTCTTATTGTCCTGTCTTTGTAAATGTCTTAGATTTTCAGTTTTTTCGTAGACATTTGTGGGATTGCATGCCAAAATATATCCGATTATCTTCAAACTTTATCATAACACTTTTCCTAGCAATTTAAACAAATTTAACGGTTGGATCATTAATTGAAAGTTCCTATCTTTGTAAATGGCTTAATTTTTTGGTCTTTTTGTAGACATTTGTTGGTTTGCATGCCAAAATATATCCAATTATCTTCAAATTTGGTCATAACACTTTTCTTAGAAATTTCAACAAATTTAACGGTTGAATCATAAATTTGAAGTGCCTATCTTTGTAAATGTCTTAGGTTTTCAGATTTTTGTAGAGATTTAACTGGATTGCGTGCCAAAATATATCAAATTACCTTCAAATTTGGTTATAACACATTTTTTAATATTTTCATCAAATCTAACGGTCGGATCGTTAATTTGCAGTGCCTATATTTGTAAATACCTCAAATTTTTGGTATTTTTGTAGATATTTCTTGGACTACGTGTAAAAGTATAGCCGATTATCTTTTAATTTTTTCATAACACTTTTTCTAGCAATATAAACAAATCTAACGGTCAGGTCATTAATTGAAAGTGCCTATCTTTGTAAGCTTTAGGTTTTCGGTCTTTTTGTCGACATTTGTTGGATTGCATGCCAAAATATATCCGATTATCTTCAAATTTGTTCATAACACTTTTCTTAACACTTTCAACAAATTTAACGGTTGGATCATTAATTTGAAGTGCCTATCTTTGTAAATGCCTTAGGTTTTCGGTCTTTTTGTAGACATTTAAGCTGGATTTCGTGCCAAAATATATCAAATTATCTTTAAATTTGGATATAACACTTTTTTTACTAGTTTCAACAAATCTAACGGTCGGATCATTAATTTGTAGTTGTAAATACCTTAAGTTTTCGATATTTTTGTAGATATTTTCTAGGACTACGTGTAAAAGTATACCGATTATCTTTAAATTTTTTCATAACACTTTTCTAGCAATTTAAATAAATCTAACGATCGGATAATTAATTGAAAGTGCCTATCTTTGTAAATGCCTTAGTTTTTCGATCTTTTTGTAGACATTTGTGGGATTGCATGCCAAAATAGATTCGATTATCTACAAATTTTGTCACAACACTTTTCCTATCAATTTAAATAAATTTAACGGTTGGATCATTAATAGAATGATCCTATCTTTGTAAATGGCCTAATTTTTTGGTCTTTCTGTAGACATGTGTTGGATTGCATGTGAAAATATATCCGATTATCTTCAAATTTGGTCATAACACTTTTCTTAGCAATTTCAACAAATATAACGGTCAGATCATTAATTTATACTTTCCGTCTTTGTAAATGCCTTAGGATTTTTGTTTTTTCATAGACATTTTTTGGATTTCTTTCTAAAATTTATCTCATTATCTTTAAATTTTGTCATAACACTTTTCCTAACAATTTCAACAAATCTAACGGTCGGATCATTAATTCAAAGTGCCTAGGTTTTTAGATTTTTGTTGACATTTGTTGGATTGCAGGCCAAAATATCATCAAATTTGGTCATGACACTTTTCTTCGCAATTTCAACAAATCTAACGATCGTAACATTAATTTGAAGTGCCTATCTTTGTAAATGCCTTAGATTTTTAGATTTCCGTAGACACTTGTTGGATTGCAGTGCCAAAATATATTCGATTATCTTCAAATTTGGTCATAACACTTTTCTTAGCAATTTCAACAAATCTAACGGTTGGATCATTAATTCATACTGTCTGTCTTTGTAAATGCCTTAGGTTTTCGGTTTTTTCCTAGACATTTGTTGGATTGCATGCCAAAAAGTATCCGATTATCTTCAAATTTTATCATAACACATTTTCTAGCAATTTAAACAAATTTAACGGTTGGATCATTAATTGAAAGTTCCTATCTTTGTAAATGGCTTAATTTTTTGGTCTTTTTGTAGACATTTGTTGGATTGCAAGCTAAAATATATCCGATTATCTTCAAATTTGGTCATAACACTTTTCTTAGCAATTTCAACAAATATAACGGTCAGATCATTAATTGATAAGTGTCCTATCTTTGTAAATGCCTTAGATTTTTGGTCTTTTTCATAGACATTTGTTGGATTGCATGCTAAAATATATCCGATTATCTTCAAATTTGGTCATAACACTTTTCTTAGCAATTTCAACAAATCTAACGGTCGGATCATTAATTTATACTGTCCGTCTTTGTAAATGCCTTAGGTTTTTGGTTTTTTCATAGACATTTTTTGGATTTCATGCTAAAATATATCCGATTATCTTCAAATTTTGTCATAACACTTTTCCTAGCAATTTCAACAAATCTAACGATCGGATCATTAATTGAAAGTGTCTACTTGTAAATGCTTGATTTCAGACTTTTTGTAGACATTTGTTGGATTGAATGCCAAAATATATCCGATTATCTTCAAATTTGGTCATGACACTTTTCTTAGCAATTTCAACAAATCTAACGGTCGTATCATTAATTTGAACTGCTTATCTTTGTAAATGCCTTAGATTTTTAGATTTTTGTAGACATTTGTTGGATTGCAAGTCAAAATATATTCGATTATCTTCAAATTTGGTCATAACACTTTTCTTAGCAATTTCAACAAATCTAACGGTTGGATCATTAATTCATATTGTCTGTCTTTGTAAATGCCTTAGGTTTTCGGTTTTTTCCTAGACATTTGTTGGATTGCATGCCAAAAAGTATCCGATTATCTTCAAATTTTATCGTAACACATTTTCTAGCAATTTAAACAAATTTAACGGTTGGATCATTAATTGAAAGTTCCTATCTTTGTAAATGGCTTAATTTTTTGGTCTTTTTGTAGACATTTGTTGGATTGCATGCTAAAATATATCCGATTATCTTCAAATTTGATCATAACACTTTTCTTAGCAATTTCAACAAATATAACGGTCGGATCATTAATTTATACTTGTCTGTCTTTGTAAATGCCTTAGGTTTTTGGTTTTTTCGTAGACATTTGTTGGATTGCATGCTAAAATATATCCGATTATCTTCAAATTTTGTCATAACACTTTTCCTAGCAATTTCAACAAATCTAACGGTCGGATCATTAATTGATAGTGTCTATCTCTGTAAATGCCTTAGGTTTTTGGGTTTTTCGTAGACATTTGTTGGATTGCATGTCAAAATATATCCGATTATCTTCAAATTTGGTCATAACACTTTTCTTAGCAATTTCAACAAATCTAACGGTCGGATCATTAATTTGAAGTGCTTATCTTTGTAAATGCCTTTGGTTTCTGATTTTTGTAGACATTTGTTGGATTGCATGTTAAAATATATTCGATTATATTCAAATTTGGTCATAACACTTTTCTTAGCAATTTCAACAAATCTAACGGTCGGATCATTAATTCTTATTGTCTGTCTTTGTAAATGTCTTAGATTTTCAGTTTTTTCGTAGACATTTGTGGGATTGCATGCCAAAATATATCCGATTATCTTCAAACTTTATCATAACACTTTTCCTAGCAATTTAAACAAATTTAACGGTTGGATCATTAATTGAAACTTCCTATCTTTGTAAATGGCTTAATTTTTTGGTCTTTTTGTAGACATTTGTTGGATTGCTTGCCAAAATATATCCGATTATCTTCAAATTTGGTAATAACACTTTTCTTAGCAATTTCAACAAATATAACGGTCAGATCATTAATTTATACAGTCCGTCTCTGTAAATGCCTTAGGTTTTTTGTTTTTTCATAGACATTTGTTGGATTGCATGCTAAAATATATCCGATTATCTTCAAATTTTGTCATAACACTTTTCCTAGCTACTTCAACAAATCTAACGGTCGGATCATTAAATTATACTGTTCGTCTATGTAAATGCCTTAGGTTTTTGGGTTTTTCGTAGACATTTGTTGGATTGCATGTCAAAATATATCCGATTACCTTCAAATTTTGTCATAATACATTTCCTAGCAATTTCAACAAATCTAATGATCGGATCATTAATTGAAAGTGTCTATCTCTGTAAATGCCTTGGGATTTCGGTCTTTTTGTAGACATTTGTTGGATTGAATGCCAAAATATATCCGATTATCTTCAAATTTGGTCATAACACTTTTCTTAGCAATTTCAACAAATCTAACGGTCGGATCATTAATTTGAAGTGCTTATCTTTGTAAATGCCTTTGGTTTTCAGATTTTTGTAGACATTTGTTGGATTGCATGTTAAAATATATTCGATTATATTCAAATTTGGTCATAACACTTTTCTTAGCAATTTCAACAAATCTAACGGTCGGATCATTAATTCTTATTGTCTGTCTTTGTAAATGTCTTAGATTTTCAGTTTTTTCGTAGACATTTGTGGGATTGCATGCCAAAATATATCCGATTATCTTCAAACTTTATCATAACACTTTTCCTAGCAATTTAAACAAATTTAACGGTTGGATCATTAATTGAAACTTCCTATCTTTGTAAATGGCTTAATTTTTTGGTCTTTTTGTAGACATTTGTTGGATTGCATGCCAAAATATATCCGATTATCTTCAAATTTGGTCATAACACTTTTCTTAGAAATTTCAACAAATTTAACGGTTGAATCATAAATTTGAAGGGCCTATCTTTGTAAATGTCTTTGGTTTTCAGATTTTTGTAGAGATTTAAGCTGGATTGCGTGCCAAAATATATCAAATTACCTTCAAATTTGGTTATAACACATTTTTTAATATTTTCATCAAATCTAACGGTCGGATCGTTAATTTGCGGTGCCTATATTTGTAAATACCTCAAATTTTTGGTATTTTTGTAGATATTTCTTGGACTACGTGTAAAAGTATAGCCGATTATCTTTTAATTTTTTCATAACACTTTTTCTAGCAATATAAACAAATCTAACGGTCAGGTCATTAATTGAAAGTGCCTATCTTTGTAAGCTTTAGGTTTTCGGTCTTTTTGTCGACATTTGTTGGATTGCATGCCAAAATATTTCCGATTATCTTCAAATTTGTTCATAACACTTTTCTTAACACTTTCAACAAATTTAACGGTTGGATCATTAATTTGAAGTGCCTATCTTTGTAAATGCCTTAGGTTTTCGGTCTTTTTGTAGACATTTAACTCGGATTTCGTGCCAAAATATATCGAATTATCTTTAAATTTGGATATAACACTTTTTTTACTAGTTTCAACAAATCTAACGGTCGGATCATTGATTTGTAGTTGTAAATACCTTAAGTTTTCGATATTTTTGTAGATATTTTCTAGGACTACGTGTAAAAGTATAACGATTATCTTTAAATTTTTTCATAACACTTTTCTAGCAATTTAAATAAATCTAACGATCAGATAATTAATTGAAAGTGCCTATCTTTGTAAATGCCTTAGTTTTTCGATCTTTTTGTAGACATTTGTGGGATTGCATGCCAAAATATATCCGATTATCTTCAAATTTTGTTATAACACTTTTCCTATCAATTTAAACAAATTTAACGGTTGGATCATTAATAGAAAGTTCCTATCTTTATAAATGGCTCGATTTTTTTGTCTTTTTGTAGACATGTGTTGGATTGCATACGAAAATATATCCGATTATCTTCAAATTTGGTCATAACACTTTTCTTAGCAATTTCATCAAATATATCGGTCAGATCATTAATTTATACTGTCCGTCTTTGTAAATGCCTTAGGATTTTTGTTTTTTCATAGACATTTTTTGGATTTCTTGCTAAAATATATCCGATTATCTTTAAATTTTGTCATAACACTTTTCCTAACAATTTCAACAAATCTAACGGTCGGATCATTAATTGAAAGTGCCTAGATTTTTAGATTCTTGTCGACATTTGTTGGATTGCGGGCCAAAATATCTTCGAATTTGGTCGTGACACTTTTCTTAGCAATTTCAACAAATCTAACGGTCGTAACATTAATTTGAAGTGCCTATCTTTGTAAATGCCTTAGATTTTTAGATTTTTGTAGACATTTGTTGGATTGCAGGCCAAAATATATTCGATTATCTTCAAATTTGGTCATAACACTTTTCTTAGCAATTTCAACAAATCTAACGGTTGGATCATTAATTCATACCTGTCTCGTGTTTGTAAATGCCTTAGGTTTTCGGTTTTTTCCTAGACATTTGTTGGATTGCATGCCAAAAAGTATCCGATTATCTTCAAATTTTATCGTAACACATTTTCTAGCAATTTAAACAAATTTAACGGTTGGATCATTAATTGAAAGTTCCTATCTTTGTAAATGGCTTAATTTTTTGGTCTTTTTGTAGACATTTGTTGGATTGCAAGCGAAAATATATCCGATTATCTTCAAATTTGGTCATAACACTTTTCTTAGCAATTTCAACAAATATAACGGTCGGATCATTAATTTATACGTGTCCGTCTTTGTAAATGCCTTAGGTTTTTTGTTTTTTCATAGACATTTGTTGGATTGCATGCTAAAATATATCCGATTATCTTCAAATTTTGTCATAACACTTTTCCTAGCTATTTAAACAAATCTAACGGTCGGATCATTAAATTATACTGTTAGTCTATGTAAATGCCTTAGGTTTTTGGTATTTTTGTAGACATTTGTTGGATTGCATGTCAAAAGTATATCCGATTATCTTTAAATTTTGTCATAACACATTTTCTAGCAATTTCAACAAATCTAACGGTCGGATCATTAATTGAAAGTGCCTATCTTTGTAAATGCCTTAGTTTTTCGATCTTTTTGTAGACATTTGTGGGATTGCATGCCAAAATATATCCGATTATCTTCAAATTTGGTCATAACACTTTTCTTAGCAATTTCAACAAATCTAACGGTTGGATCATTAATTTGAAAGTTCCTATCTTTGTAAATGCCTTAGATTTTTGGTCTTTTTGTAGACATTTGTTGGATTGCATGCCAAAATATATCCGATTATCTTCAAATTTGGTCATAACACTTTTCTTAGCAATTTCAACAAATCTAACGGTCGGATCATTAATTTATACTGTCCTGTCTTTGTAAATGCCTTAGGTTTTTGGTTTTTTCGTAGACATTTGTTGGATTGCATGCTAAAATATATCCGATTATCTTCAAATTTTGTCATAACACTTTTCCTAGCAATTTCAACAAATCTAACGGTCGGATCATTAATTGAAAGTGTCTTTGTAAATGCTTAGGTTTTTAGATTTTTGTAGACATTTGTTGGATTGCATGCCAAAAATATCGATTATCTTCAAATTTGGTCATGACACTTTTCTTAGCAATTTCAACAAATCTAACGGTCGTGATCATTAATTTGAAGTGCCTATCTTTGTAAATGGCTTAGATTTTTGGTCTTTTTGTAGACATTTGTTGGATTGCAAGCCAAAATATATCCGATTATCTTCAAATTTTGTCATAACACTTTTCCTAGCTACTTCAACAAATCTAACGGTCGGATTATTAAGTTATACAGTCCGTCTCTGTAAATGCCTTAGGTTTTTTGTTTTTTCATAGACATTTGTTGGATTGCATGCTAAAATATATCCGATTATCTTCAAATTTTGTCATAACACTTTTCCTAGCTATTTAAACAAATCTAACGGTCGGATCATTAAATTATACTGTTCGTCTATGTAAATGCCTTAGGTTTTTGGGTTTTTCGTAGACATTTGTTGGATTGCATGTCAAAATATATCCGATTACCTTCAAATTTTGTCATAATACATTTCCTAGCAATTTCAACAAATCTAATGATCGGATCATTAATTGAAAGTGTCTATCTTTGTAAATGCCTTGGGATTTCGGTCTTTTTGTAGACATTTGTTGGATTGAATGCCAAAATATATCCGATTATCTTCAAATTTGGTCATAACACTTTTCTTAGCAATTTCAACAAATCTAACGGTTGGATCATTAATTTGAAGTGCTTATCTTTGTAAATGCCTTTGGTTTTCAGATTTTTGTAGACATTTGTTGGATTGCATGTTAAAATATATTCGATTATATTCAAATTTGGTCATAACACTTTTCTTAGCAATTTCAACAAATCTAACGGTCGGATCATTAATTCTTATTGTCTGTCTTTGTAAATGTCTTAGATTTTCAGTTTTTTCGTAGACATTTGTGGGATTGCATGCCAAAATATATCCGATTATCTTCAAACTTTATCATAACACTTTTCCTAGCAATTTAAACAAATTTAACGGTTGGATCATTAATTGAAAGTTCCTATCTTTGTAAATGGCTTAATTTTTTGGTCTTTTTGTAGACATTTGTTGGATTGCATGCCAAAATATATCCAATTATCTTCAAATTTGGTCATAACACTTTTCTTAGAAATTTCAACAAATTTAACGGTTGAATCATAAATTTGAAGTGCCTATCTTTGTAAATGTCTTAGGTTTTCAGATTTTTGTAGAGATTTAACTGGATTGCGTGCCAAAATATATCAAATTACCTTCAAATTTGGTTATAACACATTTTTTAATATTTTCATCAAATCTAACGGTCGGATCGTTAATTTGCGGTGCCTATATTTGTAAATACCTCAAATTTTCGGTATTTTTGTAGATATTTCTTGGACTACGTGTAAAAGTATAGCCGATTATCTTTTAATTTTTTCATAACACTTTTTCTAGCAATATAAACAAATCTAACGGTCAGGTCATTAATTGAAAGTGCCTATCTTTGTAAGCTTTAGGTTTTCGGTCTTTTTGTCGACATTTGTTGGATTGCATGCCAAAATATATCCGATTATCTTCAAATTTGTTCATAACACTTTTCTTAACACTTTCAACAAATTTAACGGTTGGATCATTAATTTGAAGTGCCTATCTTTGTAAATGCCTTAGGTTTTCGGTCTTTTTGTAGACATTTAAGCTGGATTTCGTGCCAAAATATATCAAATTATCTTTAAATTTGGATATAACACTTTTTTTACTAGTTTCAACAAATCTAACGGTCGGATCATTAATTTGTAGTTGTAAATACCTTAAGTTTTCGATATTTTTGTAGATATTTTCTAGGACTACGTGTAAAAGTATACCGATTATCTTTAAATTTTTTCATAACACTTTTCTAGCAATTTAAATAAATCTAACGGTCAGATAATTAATTGAAAGTGCCTATCTTTGTAAATGCCTTAGTTTTTCGATCTTTTTGTAGACATTTGTGGGATTGCATGCCAAAAAGTATCCGATTATCTTCAAATTTTATCATAACACATTTTCTAGCAATTTAAACAAATTTAACGGTTGGATCATTAATTGAAAGTTCCTATCTTTGTAAATGGCTTAATTTTTTGGTCTTTTTGTAGACATTTGTTGGATTGCATGCGAAAATATATCCGATTATCTTCAAATTTGGTCATAACACTTTTCTTAACAATTTCAACAAATATAACGGTCAGATCATTAATTTATACTGTCCGTCTTTGTAAATGCCTTAGGTTTTTTGTTTTTTCATAGACATTTTTTGGATTTCATGCTAAAATATATCCGATTATCTTCAAATTTTGTCATAACACTTTTCCTAGCTATTTCAACAAATCTAACGGTCGGATCAATAAATTATATTGTTCGTCTATGTAAATGCCTTAGGTTTTTGGGTTTTTCGTAGACATTTGTTGGATTGCATGTCAAAATATATCCGATTACCTTCAAATTTTGTCATAATACATTTCCTAGCAATTTCAACAAATCTAATGATCGGATCATTAATTGAAAGTGTCTATCTTTGTAAATGCCTTGGGATTTCGGTCTTTTTGTAGACATTTGTTGGATTGAATGCCAAAATATATCCGATTATCTTCAAATTTGGTCATAACACTTTTCTTAGCAATTTCAACAAATCTAACGGTCGGATCATTAATTTATAGTGTCTCGTCTTTGTAAATGCCTTAGGTTTTCGATTTTTCGTAGACATTTGTTGGATTGC
>JANUWF010000886.1:0-13033 GCA_026120185.1 Voacanga thouarsii | reverse complement strand
GTCTTGGCGCCATGTTTATGTAGTAGACACATTGATCACATCAAATGCTTACATTAAGGGTAGGTAGGTATCTTTACCTTAAGCAATTGAATGTTAAAAGTAACATCAAGAGATAACAACCACAATGTAGTGGAAAATATAGCAAGGAAATCTACTCAAGCATGCATTCATAAAAGGAAGTTCATGTCTCTACAGGATAAGTCATACTTCAAAAGACATCCTTATTCTAACTAACCAAAGCATGGAAGGAGAAAACAACACATATATAAACAAATAATGTCAACCTCAAATGTTGAACTTATTGAAAGCATGGAAAAAAGGTCTTGGCAGTCCCTAAGGTCCTAGCACTCATAAAGGCCCGATAGACCAACTCCCTATCTGCTTCCTTTGTGTCTGCCTCGTATAGCCATTCCCTGGTATTGTTGGAGAAATCTATGCCTTTTCTATCCACAAACCCCAAGGTCTAAGGCTCCTTAGTGATCCTTCCACCACTCCTCACAGCCTCGATAAGTCTTTTTGAACTCTATGCTATTGAAAGTACTACCCTTAGCTTTACTCTCCTAACCCTCTCATATTGTTGAGCGATAATATCCACATACATATTCCTGGGAACCACAAACTCCATCTCACTATTTTACTTTCCCACCAGACAATCTGCACACTTCTTCAACTGGACTTGATCCAATCCAGACAACACATTCTTCTTGGCTAAACAGGTTATACTTTTCTCACTCATATGACCTAGCCGCTTGTGCCACAACTCAACTGTACTATCATTCTCCACAGCATCCTGGGAGAGCTTTGCCTGCATCATGTACAAGTTTGAGTACTTTTTCCCTCTGGCCACCACCAATGAACCTTTGGTGAGCTTCTACTGGCCATTATAGAAGGTGTTGCAGTAACCTTCATCATCTAGCCTCCCGGCTAAGATCATGTTCAAACGCATATCTGGAATATGCATGACATCCTTGAGGACTAACTGTATACCATTCTCTATCTCCAAACAAACATCTCCTTTTCCCTGCAACTTGTGAATAATATTTATTTCCCATTCTGACAACACCAGAATCACATGGTGTGTAAGAAGAGAAGAATTCCCTTCGAGATGTTACGTGAATAGTAGCGCCACTGTCAACTACCCACTGGTCTCGTGGGTTGCAAGGTTGACAATGTCTTCTTTAGTGATGATGTTGAACTCCTCAGTAACATGGGTCAATTCCTCATCACTGCTGTCATCATGGGTCTTTCCTTTGCCTTTGTTCTTCTTCTGATCTTTCTCGAACTTTCGACAGAACTTCTTTATGTGACTAATTTGTTTACAATAATGGCACTCCACATTGGCATACTTATTCAACTTTCCCCTGCTTTTGTCATTGGACTTTAAACTTCTAGCCCGACTCATCCCCCTGGATTCTGCAACAAGGACATCTTGCTGTGATGAAGTGGATCCTTGTGCATTTCTTCTCATTTCTTCATTTAGGACTCCACTTTTGACAAATTCCATATTTACTACACCATTTGGTGCAGAATTGTTGATTGAAATATTCAAAGTCTCCCAAGACTCTAGTAGGGATGTCAACACCAAAAGCACGAGTAATTCTTCTTCAATTTTAATGCCCATCCTTGACAGCTGCTCTATGATCCCCTGCATATCATTTAAATGATCTGCCATCGACGTACCCACTCGATACTTCATCTGGAGTAGCCTTGTCAAATAAAATAATTTGTTGTTGCCGATTTTAGAGTCGTACAGCTCATCTAGCTTGTTCCACAATGTCTGTGCATGCATCTCGTTACAAATGTGATTGTACACATTATTTATGACAAACTACCGGATGAAATGACAAACTTGCTCATGCTCGAATTCACATTCCTCGTCTGTTTTGTTCTCGGGTTTAGTTGTACTAAACACCGGTAGATGCATTTTCGTCACAAATAGGAGATCCTTTATCTTGTTTCTCCATATGTGGTAATTCATGCCATTCAAATTAATCATTTTGCTCATATTCACCTCCATGGTCCCCGTCGAGACTTTAAAAGAGTAAATAATAATCTAACTTATTTTTTGTTGTGGAGGGTCCACTTTAGTGGCAACCACAAAATAAGTAGATATTATTACCCCAATAAATTTATGATACCAATTGTTGGAAAAAAAATAGCACAAATTAATTACTATTTTTTCCTGGTGTAGCAGAAGGGTGGACTAATAAGACAAGCGAATGCACAAATAAATTAATTACATGCAAAGCAAATAAAATAATAAATTTAAAGTGGCACAGAAATATAACGTGGTTCACCCTGGATTTAGGCTACATCCACGGGACAAACTTCGAATATTCTTTTACTAATAAAATAATTAGTAGGTTACAAGAGGGACTTCTGTAGAAAATATACTAGAGGCATAACCCTGAGATTAACCCGAAATAGTGACACCCAAGTGTTTCTCAAACACCTCAATTAACCTCTCTATTTTGTCACTTCAATTCTTTTTCCCTCTCCCCCACAAACTCAACAAATGTTGTTTGTGTTTGTGTTTTCTGTGTTCTATTTCTTTGCACTCCGCATGCCTATTTATAGGCATGCCAGAGGTAAAAACAATAGTTTCATGGAGTGGGTACAACAAGTGCAACTACTCCTCACAACGATTCCTCACCCACTCCTCCATTGAGATGAGGGACCACTACAATCTCCCCCTCCCGATTATATGGAGGGTTCCATCAGCCTTACTGCTTATCGACAATATTCTAACTTTTTCCTCGGAAGAATCTTGGTCATAATGTCTGATCCATTCTCATCTGTATGGATATTTTCCAATTGTAGTAGCTTCTTCTCCAATACATCCCTGATTCAGTGATATCTCACATCAATATGTTTCGATTTAGAATAAAAGGAGGAATTCTTCCCAAGGTGAATTGCACTCTGACTGTCACAAAACAACTCATACTTATTCTTGTGAAAATCAAGTTCACGTAAGAACTTCTTCAGCCACAACAACTCCTTACATGCTTCAGTTGTTGTAATAAACTCTGCTTCAGTTATTGATAGAGCAACACACTTTTGTAATCTTGACTGCCATGACACAGCTCCCCCTACAAATGTTATCAGATATCCTGACGTAGACTTTCTCGAGTCAATATCACCGGCCATATCAGCATCTGTGTAGCCTACTAACACTGGTTTTCCATCTCCAAAACACAAACACATTTTGGAGGTACTACGGAGATAACTGAGAATCCACTTAATGTCATTCCAGTGTTCCTTCCCAGGATTTGACAGGAACCTACTCACAACTCCCACTGAGTGAGCAATATTTGGCCGTGTACACACCATGGCATATATTAAACTCCCAACTGTTGAAGCATATGGAACTTTATCCATCTCATCCTTCCCATCCTCTATAGAAGGGTAATATTTTTTACTCAGTCTAAAGTGATTAGCAAGACGACAACTAACCACTTTAGTCTTATCCATGTTGAACCTTTGAGGTATCTTCTCAATATACTTCTCCTGTGACAACCATAATTTCTTGGCACCCCTGTCTCTGGTTATTTTCATGCCAAGAATTTGTCTTGCTGGCCCCAAGTTTTTCATAGCAAAAAAACTTGCTTAATTACTGCTTCAAGCTATTAATTCTGGAACTATTCTAGCCTACGATCAACATGTCATCTACATAGAGCAAAAGAACAATCAAATCATCATCAGAGAATTTTTGTACAAACACATAGTGGTCTGAAGTAGTCTTCTTGTAGCCGTGCTATCTCATTATTGACTCAAACTTCTTATACCACTGTCTCGATGCTTACTTCAAACCATATAAGCTTTTCTTAAGCTTACAGACATAGTCCTCTTTCCTTTTTACTTTGAAACCCTTTGGCTGCTCCTTGTATATCTCTTCCTCCAAGTTACCGTGAAGGAAGGCAGTCTTCACATCCATCTGCTTGATCCCCAAGTCAAGGCTTGCTGCTAATCCCAGCACTGTTTTGATGGATGTCATCTTCACTACTGGCGAGAAAATCTCACCAAAGTCAATACCTTCCCTTTGGTGAAATCCCTTTACGACTAATCTGGCTTTGATCCATGGCTAGAGACTGTGTTCTTCATGCTTGATCCTGAACACCCACTTGTTCTTCAAAGCCCTATTACCTTTTGGTAACAACACCAACTCAAAAGTTTTGTTCTCATCTCTTCTTGCATGGCTTCACTCCACTGCTTACTGTGTTCATCATCCATTGCTTCTTTGAAGCTTTCTAGTTCTCTCCCATCACGTTGTAACATATACTGTTCGTCAGGATATCTAGTAGAGCATCGTTTAACTCTATCAGATCTCCTTAGAATTGGAAAACCTACTGGAGCTGGTGATTGATCATAAATACCTTCATCATTAGAAGTAGCTGATGGCAGTTCAAAGGGAGCACTCGAATCACCTGCCTCAGGTTGATCATTAAGAGCTTCATCTACAACTTCTCTTAGCACCGTCGTTGAAGGAACTAGCTCTATGTTTGTTGAACCACCATTGGATTTGGAAGTATTATTCTGGGCTTTTTCAATGTCTTCAATGGTCTCATCTTCAACAAACACCGCATCACGGATTTTGACAAGCTTCTTCTGCACTGGATCATAAAATCTATAGTCAAGCTAATCTTGACCATAGCCAATAAACATGCACTATCGCGTCTTGACATCAAGCTTGGATCTCTCATCCTTTGGCATATGCACAAAGGCCTTGCAACCAAACACTCGCAGATGATTATAGGAAATATCTTTTCCTACCCATACTCTTTCTGGAGTATTATACTGTAGAAGGATACAAGATGAAAGATTTAATATGTGAGCAACTGCTAGTATAGTCTCACCCCAAAACATCTTTGACAACTTTGCATGTGAGAGTATATATCTAACTCTCTCCATCAAAGTCCTGTTCATCTTTTCAGCTAAACTATTTAACTGCGGCATTTTTGGTGGTGTCATTTGATATCGAATACCATGCTTCTCATAGTAAGTATGAAAGGGTCCTGTATACTCTCCACCATTGTCTGTGCAAATGAACTTTAGCTTTTTGTTGGTCTGTCTCTCCACCAGAGATAAAAACTACTTAAAGACCTCCAGCACCTGGTCTTTAGTCTTCAGAAGATACACCCATATCTTTTGGGAATGATTATCAATGAAAGTCATAAAGTATTGAGCACCACCAAGTGATTTTGGCATTGGCCCACACAAGTCTGAATGTATTAGATCCAACACATTCTTCATTCTAGAAGGAGGAGAACTCTTGAAAGCAACACTATTTTACTTTCCTGACAGACAATCAGCACACTTCTTCAACTGGACCTGATCTAATCTAGACAACACATTCTTCTTAGCTAAACAGGTCATACTTTTGTCACTCAGATGACCTAGCTGCTTATGCCGCAACTTAACTGTACTATCATTCTCCACTGCATTCACAGCATCCTGGGAGAACTTTGCCTGCATCATGTACAATTTTGAGTGCTTTTTCTCTCTGGCCACCACCAATGAACCTTTAATGAGCTACCACTGGCCATTATAGAAGGTGTTGCAGTAACCTTCATCATCTAGCCTCCCGACTGAGATCAAGTTCAAACGCATATATGGAATATGCATAACATCCTTTAGGACTAACTGCATACCATTCTCTGTCTCCAAACAAACATCTCATGTTCTTGCAACTTGTGAATAATCTTTATTTCCTATTCTGACAACACCAGAATCACATGGTGTGTAAGAAGAGAAGAATTCCCTTCGAGATGTTACGTGAATAGTAGCGCCACTGTCAACTACCTACTGGTCTTGTGGGTTGCAAGGTTGACAATGTCTTCTTCAGTGATGATGTTGAACTCCTCAGCAACATGGGTCTATTCCTCATTACTGCTGTCATCTTGGGTCTTTCTTTTGCCTTTGTTCTTCTTCTAATCTTTCTTGAACTTTCGACAGAACTTCTTTACATGACCCTTTTGTTTACAGTGATGGCATTCCATATTGGCATACTTATTGGACTTTCCCCCGCTTTTGTCCCTGGACTTTGAACTTCTGGCCTGACTCCTCCCCCTGGATTTTGCAACAAGGACATCTTGCTGCGATGAAGTGGATCCTTGTGCTTTTCTTCTCATTTCTTCATTTAGGACTCCACTTTTGACAAATTCCATATTTACTACACCATTTGGTGTAGAATTAGTGATTGAAATCTTCAAAGTCTCCCAAGACTCTGGTAAGGATGTCAACACCAAAAGTGCGAATACTTAATCATCAATTTTAATGCCCATCATTGACAGCTGCTCTACAATCCCCTACATATCATTTAAATGATCTGCCATCGATATACCCTCTCGGTACTTCATCTGGAGTAGCCTTGTCAAATAAAATAATTTGTTGTTGCCGGTTTTAGAGGCGTACAGCTCCTCTAGCTTGTTCCACAATGTCCGTGCAGACATCTTGTTACAAATGTGATTGTACACATTGTCTTCGACAAACTACCAAATGAAACCACAGATTTGCTCATGCTCGAATTCACATTCCTCGTCTGTTTTATTTTCGGGTTTAGTTGTACTAAACACCGGTAGATGCATTTTCGTCACAAATAGGAGATCCTTCATCTTGTTTCTCCATATGTGGTAATTCATGCCATTCAAATTAATCATTTTGCTCATCTTCACCTCCATGGTCCCCGTCGAGACTTTAAAAGATTAAATAATAATCTAACTTATTTTTTGATGTGGAGGGTTCACTTTAGTGGCAACCACAGAATAAGTAGATATTATTACCCCAATAAATCTTTGATACCAATTATTGGAAAAAATAGCACAGATTAATTACTATTTTTTCATGGTGCAGCAGAAGCGTGGACTAAAAAGACAGGCGAATGCACAAATAAATCGATTACATGCAAAGCAAATAAAATAATAAATTTAAAATGGCACAGAAATATAACATGGTTCACCTTGGATTTCGGCTATATCCATGGGACAAATTCCGAATATTCTTCTACTAATAAAATAATTAGTAGGTTACAAGAGGGACTTCTCTAGAAAATATACTAGAGGCATAACCCTGAGATTAACCCAAAATAGTGACACCCAAGTGTTTCTCAAACACCCCAATTAACCTCACTATTTTGTCACTCCAATTCTTTTTCCTCTCCCCCACAAACTCAGCAAATGTTGTTTGTGTTTGTGTTTTCTGTGTTCTATTTCTTTGCACTCCACATGCCTATTTATAGGCATGCCAGAGGTAAAAAACAACAGTTTCATGGAGTGGGTACAACAAGTGCAACTACTCCTCACAACGATTCCTCACCTACTCCTCCATTGAGATGAAGGACCACTACAATAATAATAAAAAAAGATTCAGCAAGGAAGAGAAAATGGTGAGTGGGTATTGAAAGGAAAGGATGATATATATCACTCTTGGAATTCCTAATTTTGATTCTCACATACAAGGAAATTGAATTCCAGCTGACAAAGGAAATATTCCAACGGTCTTGATAATGTAATTGAAGGAGATACGGAAACCATGCCAGATTGTCAGAAGTAAAAGGAAGGAAAGTAAAGGCTCAAATTATAATACGGTAAGTGTGGAGAGATTTTAGCTATAATTCCATGTGGAACATTCTTCATCCGAAAATAGAAATGGCAACTGAAGTAGGTACATGTGCTGGCCATGAATTAAAGAGAAAGGGAATAAAGTACCAAAATAATATAGCTAGGAAAAAAATTATAATTTAAGAATATTATCCTTGATGTAAACTAAGAAAACATTATAATATAGTTACCAAAATAAATTACATAGGATATGGAAATTTGGGAAGAATAAGGAAATAGAATTATTTTAATGGAGTAAATTTGGAATCCAAGCTTCTTAAATAAATCTCCTTCCTAAATTCTGGAGTCCTACTTCCCAAATACGAAAGTGGTGGTCAATGCTATGTCTGAGTCAGCTAAGGAATTAAAATAAGGAAAATAAAACATTAAAAAAAATCATATAATGGGTAATATTCAAACCCTAATTGTCCAATCAAAATTCTAATACTAATTCCATCTTAACACTACAACTCTTGTGCCTTTAAAAGATACTAATATTGTTATAACTTAAAGTTTTGAACCCAAACTCTCTTTTTGATAAATTATCCACCCAAGATAAAATTACATTGCTCAATTAGTCAGGTAAGTTAAATAAGCATCACAAGATAATATCTACCAAGTTAAATCACTCATGAAACACTTGCGATTAGAACTAAATAGGGCTACCTTAGCACATAAATGATGCAATGCATGCTTCCATGGCATATTAGGATGGGGTTTTACATAGACATTTCCAAAATTTATGCAAGTGTAAAAACAATTCATAAGATGCACATACACAAAAGAGTTTTGAGGAATGCAAGGACTTAATTTAGTCATAGCAAAAGAAGCAAATCTCAGCCTAATCTCTTGGATTAAAACCATGATCACCTACAAAATCTTTTGTGGTGTGTGTGTGTGTGTGTGTGTGTGTGTGTGTATAAATTTTCTATCATAGGTATCAAACATATAAATCATTCCTCTATATATGATAATCACATATCTTCTCCATCATGATTCAAATCATTCTACTCTCATAATCCAATCTCACACCATCTCTAACATATAATAATAAGATAATTATCCATCAATAATCACATATAACACAAAATTAACACATAATTGTGCTCAACAAATCTTCATATCAAATAATTATTTGATGAAGTAACGTGATCATTAAATATCTTATTCACATATATAAGCATAACTTATGCACACAAGTTATCAATCAAAGGTCATCAATTCCAGCTAACATACCCCATAGAAATTGTTAAGCATAAATCACCCCCTACATAAAACTATCATATAATTTAGCTTAGCAAATTAGGCTAACAAGTAGTTAAATAAAGAAACAAAGGATCTCTTCATGCATTTCAATTATATATGTAAGCAGTCAACGTATCCAAGTTCTAGCATTTATAGATTATCAATCTAACATCAAGCATAATGATAAACATATCTAATCCTACTCAGTACATATAATCAAACCATATCAAGGTCATATAAGAGTCATGACAAATTCATAAGCAAATCTTAATCACATACTTATCAGAAAATTAGCTTATTTGAGTATAACAAAGCATAAGTTGGAGTAATTGGGTTACTAAGCAATACATCTCAAAATGCCATGACAATTTAAAGAATACAACTTCAATAAGTGGGGGAGTTGCTATCAAAATTTCAGCAAAATCCAAGGTGTCCAACAATGTTAATTAGTTACTCAAATTTATGGAACTGCTACGGATACAATAATACTCTACTCTGGCAGTATTTTTAGCAAAAATCATTAAAAATAAAATACAAAATCCATCAAATGATTAAAAGTGATAAATACTCATAAGACATAGAGGTCTATTATGTTAAAATCTCAGATCCAAATTCAAAAGGGAAAGGGTTCAATTGAAAGTTGAAAGCCACAAGAAAATCAAGGGTAACTTTCACTATCTGGAAACTAGCATATCAGCCTATGGAATTCATGCATGGCTGATTATCCACACAACACCCACGGATAGCAATTAATTAAATTTCGTGGATAATTCATGGCTGATATGTCGGTGAATCCGATTAAGGTTGTCAAGAAAAAATTCATGGCTGATTCGTATTTGATCACATACGGATCAGTCATGGAAATATTTAAAAATTTTATGAAAATTATTTATGGATGATTCGTGGCTGATTTGCTATGAATCAGCCATGGATTTTTTTTTAAATATGTAATTATATAATCAAATATTTTCGTGGCCGATATGTCGCTGATCGTGCATGGAAATTTATTCGTTGTTGATTCGCACCTGATTTGATACGAATCAAGCAACGAAATATTTTTTACAAATTCAAAAATTTTTGTAAAAATCCGTGGCTGTTTCGTAGCAAATCACCTGCGAACAGCCAGGACATAATTTTGAAAATTTTTTGAATTATGGCGTGGCTGATCTGTGGCTATATAGCTACAAAATAGCCATGAAAAATTCCCTTGCAGATGTACAAATTATAGCAGATTTCAATTCCATTTCTTGCAACCCATTTCCCTCAATTCCATTGGCCTTTTTTCTTCTATCTGCCACACCCATTTCCCTTGGTTTGCTCCCATATCTCTGTTGCCGTCGCCGTCGTGCTTGTCGTTGCCGTCATCATCGCCGTCACACTCATCCTTGTCATTTGCAGCTGCAGAGGTGCCTCGCCAAGGGAGCTGCTCGCGCCATTTGCCACCGCAGAGGTACCCCACCAATGGAGTCAGCTCTCACTGCAGACTTCTTCTGCTTGGCTCGAAGTTTTCTATTTTTCTGTTTTCGTGGGTGAGCAATGTGTGTTTGAAGGGTGTAATTTGGATACACTTTACTAAATTTTTTTCTTCATTCTTTTAACCTACATTTTGGCAGAAAAAAAAAATTCTGATTCCATTAGCTTTTCGAAGGATGAATTTGGGTGCTCTTCAATCATGTGTGCAGTCCAGGTTTGCTTCTATGATCAAAGATTTGATGTCTCCTTGAAGTTGGATATATTTTATTCTATTTCTGTTGGCAAGTGATTGTCATTATGTAGGTAGATGTAATGGTGAAATGTGTCCAAGGAATTTGAGAAGAATAATGTATTGTATTGATTATTAGGCATATTGTTTGAAAGGGAAAGAGTGCAAAAAATGGGAGAATAGTTTATGATGAGCACTAATTTTAGAATAGTTTATGTTACACTAAAATATTTTATCTGATTAGCTTATAGTTTATGTGCGCATTAGTTTATTTTGTTTATTTAAATTTTGTTATATAGAGAACTTGTGGAGGAGATTTTGGTACATAAGAATTATTACAGTCTAATGGAAATTATTGGGATATTCTCAGATAAGTAACTGAGGTTCGAATGGTATTGTTTTCTTGAATAATTTTCTTTTATTTTCCCTATCTCTTCTCTTTTGACCACCATTTCCTTGTTGAGATTCTGGGAATATTCTAATAAATGTGTTTATTTCTCATCCTTCCTTAAACATATTATTATGTCCTTTTGTCCACTAAAACTTCCGTCATTATTTTTCTTCATTGAGGCAACCAAGCCTTCATTTTTTTAAGTGTACTAGGCAACTAAACTGTAGGGGGATTAATTTGTTACCGAAATTGGATGGCTACATTAATTCTCTTAGAATATTAAGTCTTGAGCCTCTTAACCTACTGTCCTTGAACCTTAGTATTTTTTTTATATATGCTTTGCATTTTCTTTCCCCCTTTTTAAGAAAACCAACCTTAGGTTCCCTGTTTGCTAATAATAATAATAATAATAATAATAATAATAATAATAATAATAATAATAATAATAATAATAATAATAATAATAATAATAATAATAATAAAAGGGAAAAAATATCTGAGGAGCCACGAAAGTAATGGCCTGCACATTAAATTAATGAGACCTAATGTACTTTGACGTATTGGTGCCTCTCTCTCTCTCTCTCTATATATATATATATATATATATATATATATATATCCCACAATAAAATACCCCTTAGGTATATTCCTCTTTTCCTTCTAGATTTCATTTGAAAGGAAAAGATTAACTATAACCAAAAGAAAGAAAAAAAAAGTTGGCTGGGGGGGGGCGCGAGAAGTGGGGGACTTTAGGAGGGAGATAGAAGCAAAAGTCCATACATATAAGAACAACTAAGTGTTCTTGGATTGACATTAAATTATTTTTTGAAATATAAATATAATTTTAGATTTTATAAAGAACTTATGTACTCAAACATCAACATTAAAATCTATTTGAAATGAATAATAAAACTATCAATATTTTAGAGATAAAATTAATTTGTAATTAGTTCATCTTTTATTGTGAAAAAAATGTTGCGATTAGTTCAATATTTTACAAATAAATAATTTCTAATTAGTTGAATATTTTTCTAAAACTTAGTGCTCACATTGAGTGTTCTAAAATGAATATCATATTTAGTCACAAAATTAATATAACATTTTTATATATACAATTAAAAGATCTTGAATTTAATATTTACTAATCTCCATTTCCGCTAGCTTTAAATTTTGATTTTGTTAGTAATTGCGTGTGTTTGTGTGTGTTTACTATTCAAAAGACTTGAATGAATTTTACTACAACTTTTATCCGATAAAAAAGCAGAGGAAGACCATAGTGTGAAAACAAAAAAGATTCAAAAGCCTAATGGTGGCTTTGTGGGCCAACATTTTAACGGAGTGTTTGTATCTTTCAACTAAAAACACAAACCCACAATACAAATCCCAACTTGCCATTTTATTAATTTACATTATATCCCAACTTTGTCGTCATTTCGAAATTGGATTGCCAGCCTCCTTCCTTTTCTTTTCTCTTTTTTTAATAAGATTTATATTAAAAAATATTAATTTAAAATAATCTTATCTTTTAATTTTTCAAATAATAACACATTAATTTAATAATTAACTTGTGATTTACAAACAAATAACTAAAATTAATATAACTTTTTTTATAAATACAATTAAAAGATCTTGAATTTAATATTTACTAATCTCCATCTCCACTAACTTTTCAAAAATATGAATTTACAAGACAATATAATATATAATATAATATGTAGACAGGAATAGATTACGTTCAAATAATGTTTTATATGATATGGTATCCATTTATGTAAAAAGGGTAAAGCCCATTTACTTTGTTCGAAATGTTCAATTATAGCTCAATATATTAACTATGCTTAATATTTTGATCACTATTACACATATTTCCTTTTCTTCCTGCTTTGTATATTCTTATCATTACATTTTAGTTTGTGTGTTTATGTATGAATATTTGGTGTGAAAGGGGTAAAGCCCATTTATGTAAAAGGGGGGTAAAGGCCATTTTAGTGTGTTTATTTGTGTGTTTCTTTATGTCTTTATGCATGAATATTTTGGAAATTAGTTACAATATTTTTTGAGTATCTTAAAATTATTGTGATGTTTTAAAACTAGTTTAAG
>JANUWF010000885.1:0-31821 GCA_026120185.1 Voacanga thouarsii | reverse complement strand
CATGGAGTTGAAGAAATTGCTTTCATCTTTTGAGGGGGAAAAAAGAACCGAAAAGAGACATGTTGCTGAAAATGGGGTTAATATGGAGAGAAGTAGCAAGTATTGTTTGGTACACTCTCTTGAGGCTATCCCGAAGGCAAGAAGGCAAGGAAAGAAAGAAGAAAGAAAAAGAAAAAATTATTGAAAAATGATAATGACTAGAAGAGGGTAAATACGGTATGTGAAGAGAAATCCATTTACTTGAGGCTATCAATTCTCTAAGTCAATTAAAAAAAAGTGAGTGGCACGTTTCCTTGTTCCACTAACTTGAGTTGTGTAAATTTGACTGTATAATGCTTGAATTAGTTAAATGGCTTGACTTATTTTATTTATGTTATCTATGCTTTTTGGTTGAGGAGTAGGATAATTTTCTTGTACTAGATATAAGCTTGTTTAACTTAACTTTGATGGCCTTAGGACTATATGATTTAATACATGAGTTTGAAAAGTTTTTAAAGGGATAAATGAATGACATGTTTGTATTTGAGGTTGGAAGAAGATTATTCCTTTATTATGGATAAATTTGCTAGGATAAGATGAAAAGTTGTTTTGTCTTAAGCCATTTTGCTTAGTGTATAATTCTTGTTTGCTTGAGGACAAAGAAAATTCAAGTATGGGGATATGTGATAGGGGCAAAATTTATCTATATTTTTCGAGTTATTTGAGAGTGTTTTGTGATACATTTGTTGTCATAACTAGACATATTCCTTCATATTTGATATTTTACCCTTGGAAAGGTATTTTGGAATTTTATTACAAAAAAAGACAAAAAAAATGAATAAACCATCATAGTCAGAGCACGACTGGTGCCGGGTGTGACCCACAGAACCGGTGCCGGCCCCATTCTGCAAATAGAGAAAATTTTAGCTGAAAAGAGCATGACCAGGCCGACTAGAGCATGATTGGCACTGGCCATATCCCTCCAAGCCAGTGCCGACTCCACTCTATCCAACATCGGCAAACTCTTCAGTTATGCGTGGATTTGGTAATTTTCCAAAAGTTTTGGTATTTTTCAATCTCTACTCGGCCCAAAACTCTTAGGGAATGAATTTTAACCTCTTAGAAGACTATTTAAACAATAAAAACACAAGGCAAAGGTGTGATTTGAAGGATCCAAGCTAGCTACTTATTATTCAAAGACAAAATCACCACTTAAAGGGGTATTGTTCAATAGAGGTTTTCAAAAGAAGAAGAAGAATGGCTTGTTTATGAGTTCTATCTTTTATCCTTTGTTTACTTTTCTAGAATAATGATGTGCTTAATGTTTTGATTATAATTGGATATTATTTTAGAGATTATGATTTTGAGTTAATTGGATTTTTTTATCAATCTATTGTTACCCTTGGTATTTGATTACTTGTTACCATTGGTTATTGATGTGTTTTCTTCTAATTAACTTGGGAAACGATGTTAGAAGTTCTTTATATTGATTTTATATTTGTCAAATCTTAATGGACTTGAGAAACGAGTTAAGATTAAAGAACTAAAGTGGTCAAAGATTGGTTGATTTCACCTAGAGCATAGGGTTATTGACTAATTCATGTTTATAAGGTATGAGTTTTAATGCATTTTTTGGTTGCTTTGGTTTGAATGGAAAATCAGCTAAATTAATCAGGGGATAGTGAATCCATGGATTGGGAAAGAAGTGGAGTCTACATAAGTAAGTTCATGACTGGGGAAACAATTAAATTTTACTTAAGTTCCTTCATGATGCCAAGATGACAATTGATTGTGATGAATGCTAAGTGATTCAACATTATGTTTTCAAGATAAATTATCTTGTTGCATGAGTTTTCATCCATGGTTTATATCTATTTTTATCTTTATTTATTTTTCTTTTTATTCTCTTCTTATTTTATTGGCTAAACAATAAAGATTTGGGTAAAGTAAGGTGGGAGCGTAAGTTCTCGGGGATTTGATACTTGCTAGTCCCTAAACTATACGATGGGCATAGTGGTTTTAGTGGTTGTCATTTTAATTAAAACTTGATTAATTGTGTAATTTGTTGGTAATATTTTCTGCACTAAAAAACACGCATCAAGTTTTATTTTGCTTAATATGTTTTGAGCATGATATTAGCATGGTGGATGGTTATGAACTAAGACCAAATATATCTGTTCATGCATTATTTATAGTTTTGGTTTTAATGAAATAGGCTTGTGTGTCCTGCCTTCTCTATTATTCTTGTGTAATTTCTCTTCTCATCTAAGTCCTCTCGAATGGAACTCGAGGTTTCTTTATTTAGAAAATTTACGTAACTAGATTACATAGGTTAGATAGAGTAAGAAAAATTATTTACCAGACAATGGAGATGGCTCGAGGAAATTAATTTTAGAAAAAGTCCAAAACCATACCACATAATTATGTTTTATGCCATCTTTATATAATGATATTATGCATGCTATGTATGAGACCACTAATATAACAAATCCTTCAAACAATATTAAATCTAAAGCCTCCCATTAATATAGCAAGAACGAGAGTTCTTTTTTGAGATTAGGTTGTTGGGCATACCCAAGCTAACTTGACGTCAAGCATGTTCAAGCTATGGAATATGATTCCTGATTAATGAGTTGGATTTAACTAATATCTTTATCCCGATTGAGTATACCCATGCAAAACAAATATTAGAGGCAATGTTGGGGTAGCACTAAGTGCTTTAAGATTAAAAGATATTAATCATCTAACAATCCAATAGTTACATTTGATATAATTGGTATTGGGTACCACCATTAAACTTAAGAGTGGTTTGTTGGGTATACCCAAGGTCGTTCTTAAAGAATTTGGATACCGATCTATTAGGAAAGCTTCAACGGGCTTTCCCGAGTCAACAAGTGGGGACTATTGATTTGAGAATACTAGTGAGATAAATACGTATTTAATTAAAGACTTAATTAAGTGCATTCTATGTGCATATACATAAGGCTAATTTCTCTATCTTTACATCTACATTATCTATATCATGACAACAAACTTGAACTTACGTACCTTTTGGAAACGAACAAGCTTATCGAGTCAAATTTTCTCGGATCGGTATAGAAACTTGAGAATCGTTCTCAAGTAGGAAAAGTTGCTCTACGTGCTAGTTGCTCATATTCTCGCCACCACAAGCCTTAAGATGCTCTTGTTAATGAGCTTGTTGTCCATAAGAAATTCCAAGAGGACAATAACAAAGCATCTTGTATTATGCTAGCATCAATGACCTACGAGTTGCAAAAGCAGTATGAGCATATGGATGCTTATTCTACCATTTTCCATCTTAAGGAGCTGTTTGATCAGCAAGTGAAAATAGAGAGATACGAGATCTCTAAACAGCTATTTTGATCCAAGATGGCTAAGAGTGCTTTTGTAGCCACTCATGGACTGAAAATGTTGGGCTTGATCAAGAAGCTTGGGTCACATGGTTTTGTGATGGATCATGAATTAAGTGTTGACTTAATTCTAAAATCTAGTTTTTCACAGTTTTTGATTGTCTACCAAATGAACAAGATTGAGACCACACTACTCGAACTAATTGATCTCTCAAGACTGCGGAATCCTCTATGAAGAAGGAATCCAATACAATCATGATGATAGGATCTTTGTCTTCTAAGAAAAATGTTCCCAGGAAGAAAAAAAGGCTCCTACTAAGTCCAAAGGTGGTGTAAAGAAGAAGGAGGCAACTACCAAAGGTCTATGTCATCACTGTGGCAAGATGGGCTATTGGAGGCACAACTGCAAAGTCTACTCGGAGACCGTCACGGATAGGAAGGAGAAGGAGAAGCTAGTGGGCACTTCTACTTCCATTCCCGGTATGTTTATGATTGAGATTAATACTGCCTTTAGAAATAAGATATAGGTATTAGATACTCGGATGTGGAGCTCATTTATGTGATAATTTGAAGGGACTAAAGGATAGTAGAAGGCTTGAGAAGGGTGATATGGACGTATATGCTACAAATGGAACAAAGGTTGCTACTCTTGCTGTGGGGACTTACAGCTACACTTGCCTTCTAGATGAGTCTTAGAATTTACAAACTACTTTTATGTACCTATTTTACTTAAGAACATGAATGATGTTCATTTAATAATTAACGATAAAAATTATTAATTTTTCTTTAAATCATATCCAATATGGAAATGCAACCTTGATAAATGGCTTGTATATTCTAGACCTAAATGATCTAATTCTCAATATAAATAATAAGAAACAAAGAATAGATAACTCAACCTCATCTTACTTATGGCATTGTCGTTTAGGTCATATAAATGAGAATCACGTTTCTAAGTTACACAAGTTTGGTGACTTAGGGTTATTTGATTATGAATCACATAGCGCATACGAATCTTGTTTACTTGATAATATAGCTAAAATTCCCTTTTCTCGAAAAGGGAAATGGCCAAACCATTACGTAACTTATTCGTACCGATATATGTTGCCCAATGTCAATACAAGTAAGAAGAGGTTATCAATAATTCACCACCTTTAGAGGTTATCAATAATTTACCTCCTTTATCGATAATTATTCACAATTTAGGTATTTGTATTTAATGAAATAGAAATTTGAGGCTTTTGATTAGTTCAAAGACTTCAGAAATGAGGTAGAGAAATAACTTGGCAAAAGTAATAAGACTCTAAGATTCGATCGAGGAGGTGAATACTTAAAGCCAAAGTTTCAAGGTTATCTTAGAGATAATGCGATATTATCTCGAAGAGACTCCACCATATACATCTCAACATAATGGTGTATCTAAGAGAAGGAATCGAACTCTTCTAGACATGGTACGGATCATGATGGCTCTTGCAAACTTACCAAAATCGTTTTGGGGGGTACGTACTAGAGACTGCTATTTATATTTTAAATAGATTTCCGTAAAAAATAGTTGACACTACCCCATTTGAACTACTCTTTGGTAAAAGACCAAAGTTATCTCACTTGAGAATATAGGGTTGCTTTGCCTTTGTCAAAAGGCCATAGCCGCACAAATTTGAGAATAAATTTGACAAATATTTGTTTGTGGAATATCTGAAATAATCTTTCCGGTATTAATTCTATTCGTCTTTCTAAAATAAAATATTTGTTTCAAAGCATGTTGTTTTCTTATAGAAGGAGCACATGCTCAGAAAGGATAGTGGGAGTAAAATTGAACTTAGTTAAGTTCAAGAAGAACAAATAAACATAGATTAACCGTTTGATCCCACATCTATTGGAAGAATAGATGAACTTTCGTCTACACAAGAACCTCGTAGGTCAAGTAGGATAGGTGTGGTACCTGAGAGATACAAATTTCTCATAAGTGACCCCAATGATGTATTTTTCATAGATGAAGATGAACCTACTACTTACAATGATATTCTGAATAGTTTAGAATCTAACAAATGCTATGAAGCCATGAAGTTGGAGATAGATTCCATGTATGACAACCAAATATGGACTTTAATTGATCTACCCAAAGGAATCAAGCCTATTGGGTGCAAATGGATTTTCAAAAGGAAAACCGATATGGATGGTAAAATAGTTACCTATAAAGCACGACTATTTGCTAAAGGTTATCGTCAACAATATGGTATTGATTATGATGAAACTTTCTCGCCAATTGTTATGCTGAAATCTATAAGAATACTCCTAGCATTTGCCGCCCATTATGACTATGAGTTTAGGCAAATGGATATAAAAATAGCTTTCCTCAATGCAAATCTAACTGAGAAAGTGTATATGACACAACCCGAGAGTTTTATATCCAATATGGCATAAAAGTCTGCAAGCTACAAAGGTCTATTTATGGACTTAGGTAAGCTTCTAGGAGTTAGAATATCCATTTTGATGAAACAGTTAAAGATGTTGGTTTTAATCAGAATATAGATGAACCTTGTGTATACAAAAAGGTTAGTGGGAGTGCAATTGTTTTCCTATCACTTTATGTAGATGACATATTGCTAATAGGAAATGTCTGTTTCTACTCTTCAATAAGTTAAAAGGGTATACCGATACCAGTTTCACATATGATAATAATGACTACGAGTCACAATCAGAGCTACGTGTTTAATTTGAACACTATCACTTGATTTACAGAATCATTGATAGGAAAGATGTAAAAGACGAGAGAGAGTTTCCACGGATAAGAACATTGAGAATCCACTGACTAAGGCACTGCGCTAGAAGAAACATGATAGACATGTTGAGTCACTCAGTATTAGACACATGAATAATTGGCTTTAGTGTAAGTGGGAGTTTATTAGTGTTATGCCCTAGATGCAAATATTGCACATTTATTTAATACAAGGCATTCTTTATCTTTCAATTTATTTTATTTTTACTTTCGTGTGAATATAACTGTTAAATAAAGTCCCAAGTGTAACACTATTTTAAGGAAATATGATAGAGATCATGATGTGAGGTTCCTACTATATTGGATAGTGTCGAGTACTTAAATTTTAAATTATCCATAGTCATAGTAACAAATATTCACTTGTTAACTGTAAATATCACAATAACAAGTGCTTTAATGACCTAGCTATATGATAATTACATGGATAACTATTTAGTGCCAATGATAGAATCTCATCATAGCAAATGTGCAAGTATCCTTAAACTTGGGTCTACAAGGTACTTTGTTTGCTAAGTATTGTGCTTTGGTTCCATCTCTAGAGTCCTGACAAGACTGCCTAGGATGGATATTGGGTACTGAGTGTGAAGTCAACAAAAGTAGTTGAGAAGATCAATAAAGGATTCACCACTCTTAATAGTAGAAGCAAATATCTCACGGCCACTTGTAGGAATCATTACTTGAGAAGTCCTTTGCCAAGGCAATTGTGTGTTGAAAATAGTTCCAATTGATACACATAATGAGTAATAGATTCCAAGAATAATTACTAAAATATTCGGGTTAGAATTAATAAATATTACGGAGGGCGTTGAAAGGAATTTATTGCACTAATGTTTGCTATTGAAAGGTTCAAGTCAAGCCACTTAACTTTATGGACTTTTGGGTAGTCATGATATACTTGCTAGGTGCCACTCATGATCTACTAAATATGGATTTATTAATTAGAAAATTAATAAATTAATCCTCTTTAGAATTAATAAGTTAATTCTAATTATTAAATATTATTAATCTTAAAGATATTTAGATTAATTCATATTTTGCTCGACAATAGACCAAGAAACCTAATAGGTCACACACAATAAAGGATTAAGAATTCGAGATGTTATTTGATAACATTATAAGGTTAATTGTGAGAAGAAAAAGTTATTGTGGTCAAACTATAACTAGTTATAATTTATGGGCCAAATTATAATTATGAGAATTTATGAGTTCTAATTTTAATTAAAGGAATTCCTATTACTTTAGGAATCCGAGAACCACGTGAGATGTATATAGATACATATACATGCTACGGGTTTATGGTGCATGTATTTGAAGTTTCTCTCGAAATTGATTGCATACAACACACAAAACACGAAACAGACTTTTACGTGATTTTCTTCTTCTCCAAAACCCTAGGCTGTTGCACACATCTTGCTAGCACCAGATTGAGGAGGCTCTTGGGATTCTTTGCTCATGTGGATACTTGTTGGAGGTAAGCTCTGTTCTTGGTTTGCGATTGCTTCGTGATCAAACAAACAATAAAAAGCTTGCTTGGATCGCGCCATCGGCAAGAAGAAAAAAATTTGAAATGCAGTTATGACACCGAAGGTATATTCCCTACCTTTTCATTGATCTATAATTTCACATATAACCGATCCCGGGGATGGTTTCTCGGTTTTATTTCCGTTGCATAATATTGATTGCATGACTAAGTTAATTAACACCCAAATCTTTAAAATGCATATTTATTGGCTATTCATGTCACCAGAAGGGGTATCGTTGTTATTGTCTTAGTCTTGGTAGGTATCTTGTCTTATCGATGTGTCTTTTTAGAATGTTCTTCTTTTTATCCAACATCCACTTCTACAAGCCAAGGAGAGGATGATGATTTGTCTGTCCTACTCCAGCTAAGCCTTCCATTGTTCATGTCTATTCTCGACGGAAGCTCCTACTCGGATATGTCCTATACTGGCTCTCTCATCATCAAATCTAGTCTCCGATGAATGACCTTCCTATTGCTCTTTGCAAGAGGTAAACCCCAATGAACTTTTCCTATTTCTTCGTTGTTTGTTATATTCATTTGTCTTCATCTTTTTGTTTCTTTATTACATCTATAGAATCTATTTCTTTTCCTAAGAGTGTTCATGAAGCCTTTTGTCATTTTGGTTGGTGTGATGTTATGATAGATAAAATGAATGCTTTAGATGACGATGGTACTTAGAACTTGGTAGACTTACCTCCATGTAAAAAGACTATTAGGTGTAAACGGGTGTTTGAAGTGAAGGTGAACCTTGATGGATTAGTCACTTGTTTGAAAGCTTGCATTTATTGCCAAAGAATATGCACAAACATATGGAGTAGATTATTCGATACCTTATCTCCTGTTACTAAATTAGCATCCGTCCAGGTTATCTATTCCTATGGTTGTTGTTCGGACTTGGCTTACACCAGTGGGATATCAAGAATGCTTTTTTGCATAGTGATCTTCAAAGAGAAGTATATATGGAGTAGCCTATTGGATTTGTTGCTCAAGGGGAGAATGGGAAAGTTTGTCATATTCAAAAATCTTTTTATAGCCTCGAAACAGAGTCCTCGAGCTTGGTTTGGTAAATTTAGTCAAGCAATTAAAATATTTGGGTTGAAGAAAAGTAAGTCGGATCATTCTGTCTTCTATAGACAATCTAATAGTAGCATCATTTTGTTAGTAGTGTATGTAGATGACATTGTCATCACCGGTAGTGACACTTTAGGATCACTTCTCTTAAATCATTTATGCATACTCAGTTTCAAACAAAAGATTTAAGGGCATTAAAATATTTTTTGGGAGTTGAAGTTGCAAGAAGTAAGCAAGGTGTTTTCTTGTCTCAAAGAAAGTACGTGCTTGACTTACTAGGTGAAATAGGAAATATGGGGACAAACCAAGCAATATTCTGATGGCTCCAAATTTATAGCTTTCTAAGGAAGGAGAGTTGTTTAAAGACCCAAAGAGATTGTTGAATATATACCCAAAATAGCCTATGTATTTCTGTATTTTAGAAATTAATAAAATTTTTATTCATTAATGGTTATTTGTTTACATATATTGCATATTAAGGTTTAGATGTGTTAGTAAGTAATCTAGTGATTGGGTTGTGCTTTCACAAGTAAAGTGTAGGTTTTGGGCTACTAACATATAAGCGAAAAACTATTTTGATCGATTGATGGATCTGGGCACTTCGATCAAGGTTTAGATAATTACACTATGATTTCTAAATGGGTAATAGTTTATTTTTAGCTAGTGAGTTGTCCACTCACACCAAGAGTACAAGCATATTTGGAATACTTAGAACTAGACCACACGATAATAATCTTTATAAAAGTACTAAAATAAATAATGATTGGTTTATTGCAGCTACTACGTGGACGAGTGCCCTAAGACTTGAGTATAAGTTAGTAGTCTAGTGAAGCTGGACTTGTACAATTTGATGTATGTTAGGTGAGGTCTTATTGCAAGGCCAATAACCTTATATATTTGGTGTATGACTCTAGTTAATTAAGACAAAATTATACAATAGAGTTTCTATACTTCATTATGTGAAGAAATCACCCCCATGTGATTGTTCGGAATAATCTAAATAATCTAGGGCCCTGGAAAACGTGACTACGTATGTACACTTTTGAGTAGCTCGTTGTGATAAGTGGATACATAAAGAAGTCATGGATTATTGGACTAGTTATCAAAGGATGGTAGATGTCATTGAGAAATGTGTTAGTGTATTTTTCCTATCTCAATAATGGGTGTTATGTAGAGGGGTATTTTTGACATTACACCTATAGGTTGAAGACATTGCACTTGCAATATTATTCTCGGGGGCAATATTTTCATATGGTGATAAATAGAAAATTTAAAATGATAAAATACATCTATTTGTTAGTAGGAGTATTTTGGTCATTTTAATAGCAAAAAATAATGTCTTTTGGTTCCCAAAGTAGCTCAAATAACCTTACTAAATTTATATACTATATGGGCTTATTTGGGTGAATTTATTATTGAAAGAATTATTTTAGGAGTCCAATTAATTATCAATTTGGACTAGAATAATTAATTGGGCTAATTTAATTAATTGGTTTGTTAATTAATTATCTTAGGTAATTTTATATTGAGTCCAAGTGGATTAATTAATTAATAAAAGAGCTACTTAATTGGCTTGGACTCATTAATAATAGATGGCCTATCAGGGCTTAATGGCAGCCGTCGTGTAATAAAAAGGAAAAGGAAAAAAAAAAAAAAAAAAAGGGAAAACAGGTGTTTGGTTTAGAAAAGGAAAAAGGAAAGTAGTTGTTATAAAAGTGTGTTTGGTTTTCATACCAAGGGGTTGACCAAATTCTTGGCAGAAAACTATAGAAACGGCTTTTTGTCTTTTCCTTAAACGAAACCAAGGCCACCGTTTTTCCTGTCCTTCTTTCTTTGTTTTTCCTTTATTGTTTAGCTCCTCTATTCTTCTTCCAATTTTCTTCACCCCAGTTCTATTTTCACTTGTAGAAGTCCATGGGAGGTTCGAGAATATTTTGAAAGGTCAAGAGCTAGCAAACGTGGTAAGTGATCGATGCGAAGGAGTTAACAGCTAGCTGATATATCCATGGAACAAGTAGACATTCTAGCTCCGAAAGCATCATCAAACCCAATTCTAACTTTGGTTGTTCAAGTAAAATACCCTAGAAGTAAGTATTCCTAGACTTTAGCTCGGGAAAATTTTTTAAATTACAATTTCCACTCGCGTATTTATTTTCCCATGGCCCCTTCAAGTGGTATCGGGGCCATAGGTATAATCTAGGAGCATGCTTAGGGTTAATAACCATAAGTGTAATTTTTTTACTAATAAAAATGTGATCTTTGTGATTGTATGGATTCCTTGTGGTTTTTTATATGCGTAAATTTTGTGTTTGCCTAGCACGTGGAGTCATAAGCACCTGTAATTTAATGTTAATTGTTTTCCATAGAATTTGTGTACACCTCGTTTTGAATGGCTTAGGTGATTGTTGTTGTAATACCCCGACTTAAACCACCATTAGTTCATGGGGAAAGTCATGCATATCATAGCATCTTATATTATATTTGATAAATTTGAACTATTTTTACTAAGTATATGTAATTTAGGTGTTTGATATTGCACAGATTTATTTATTTGGATTAGTTATGTTAAATGAGATGTTAGAGCTTTTGTTCTTATGGAGTGGAATTTAATGGAAGAATAATAAAGTGAGTTGAATAGGAATTATGAGAATTTATTTGAAGAATATTTACAGTAATAGTTAGTGTGAAATAGTGGTTAGAGTTTGGTGTATATTCCTTGGTAACTTGAGTTCAAATCCCAACTCTTGCAAGCCTTCTCTTTCTTTTCCCTAATTTAATTCCTCTTCCCCTATTTTTTCTCCTCTTGGCCGAATTCACTAGGGCCGCCACCACCTTAGATTCCGCTAAAATATAGGAATGTGATTATTTTGGGTTTTTAATAAAAAGAATTAAAACAAATTAAATTCCTATTATTTTCTAGTTAGTATTTTTCCTTAATCTTTTAGGGATTTTAAATATTTCCAAATCTGAAATTTTCAAAGCTATTATATAAAGAATTTATTGAGGAAATAGAATATAGAAATATTTATCTTAGAAGCTATATATTAGCTGTTAATAGGAGAAAAGTCTCCCCAAATTAATTTTCTTTAAAGAATTTTAGTTTGAAATAAAGAGATAATCTGGAATTTTAATTTAAGAAAATATCTTCTAGGAATTATGCTATTTTCGAAAAAGGGAATTGGGGAGAAAGAAATTCCAACTTTATCACATAAAAACCAAAATTTATCTCTAAAAATGATTATCCTTTAATTATTTAATTTTGCCTAAAATAAATTAGAGTATTAACTAAATTATTTCTTGGATTAATAACCTATTTTCTTTACTTAAAATTTTTGGGAAAATCAAAACCCTAGCCGCCACTTAATGGAGATTTTAGTTCCACTCAAACTCTCTAAAATATAGGAGAAACCTATCCTAAGTAGTTTTAACTAATCAAATTTATTTTAGCCAAATAAACAACCAGAATTTCTCCTCTACTTTTCTCCATATTTCGGCCAACACACACACACACACACACACACACACGAAAATCATCAGGCCTTATTGCTCTCAAAGTCTCTTGTATTAGATAAAAATAATTCACCAAAAAACCTCATTTTTCCTCTCTTCTTTTTGCCCAATACAAGAACCGAAAATCAGCTTTTCTCTTCCTCCTTTTCTCTCTTACTTTCGGTCATATTAGCAACCAAAAACCAGCCATAAATCCCTTCTAGACACTGAGCAATTTCGGCCACAACAAGAGGTGCAAAAGCTGTCATTTTTCTATGTTTTGTTCAAGAGTCCAAAACAAAGTGAAACTCTTCCAAATACCAAAACCCCTAAACATAACATATTTTCTTCACCAAACGCGCCTTCCATCAAACCCTAAACACTCCCTAATTCACAAAAAGTCCAGCCGCCACCCTCTTCAAGAAATTCGTCCATCTCAACTCCAATCATCTCCAAAATCGAAAATTAAACGTAAGGTAAGTAACCCATCAACCTCCTTCAACTTTTATTCAATTATTCTCTTTCTTTTCTCCTAAATCTAGAACAAAAAAGGACTAATTTACCCCTACCTCATGTGACCTTCGAACCAAGAAAACTAAGAGGAACCATCAACTCTTCTTCTCAAAGTGAACTCAACTAAGCACCAAAGGTGCCACCTTTGCTCATATTTGTGGATGCTATTATGCATGAAGTCTTTCATGAAAATCATGATTAGATGAGATTGGTAAGATTGATGGTGCACTAAATTGGGCAAGGTGTATATGGAGTAAAATATGGTTAAATATTGCGAAGATGACCTAGATCTAATGCATGTTGATTAAAGATGATATCTTTTGAAGAAAATATGGTTATTATATAAGATTAATGGTAGATGAATATTGGAAGTCATTATATAGATGGTTTGATTTGATTATATGCATGACAAGGGAAAGTTAAAGAGGTGATTTAATAAATTAATCCATCTAGATGGTATGGATGAATTAGATGATTAATGTGATCATTGGGATTCATGATGCATGAAAACATAGTGGAACAGTATATGGATTCTAATTAACAAATTATTGATTTAGATAAGAAAGAAGCTTGAAGTGAGGGAAAGCTTTGGCTTTGGTTGATTATTGAGAATATCCAAGTAAGTCTCTACATAATTGTTTTGCTAAATCATAAATGTTTTCAAGTCTTTTGTACAATAATATTGAAATAATGTCGACATGATGATTGAAATGATGAGAAAATGCTATTATTGAATTATAATACTTGGATTGAGAACGTGGGTATTTTAATCTCTACAAGCTTTTGTTAAATATCAACTTTTAACTGAAAATGGTTTTCTTTCCTTTATGATCAAAATGTTTTGAAAAGCTTGATACGAGAACCACATTTTGCAAAAACCAAGGTAATCAAGGTTTGCGAAAAAAGGAAATGATTTTGCACCTACGGGTGAGTGTTGAGTACTCAGCGAGGGTAGGCTAGTGGTACTAGTCTTGGAGAGTTAGAGTGAGTCTTCTAGCAGGAGGCCACCTCCAGAAGATGAACTCTACTTAAAAAGACAACAAGTACTACTTGTTAAGCCACCCCCATGTGGAATATATTTTTCGAGTTGGACAACCGGTGTGTTGGATGTAGGGATGGAGGAGTATCTCACCCTAGTGGGCAGATCACCCACTGCCCAGTGTTGAACAGTTACACTGGAAATCTATCATGATGGTAATCATGATATGGACTTGATATTATTATTAAATCATTGCTAATCCCTTCTTGATTCTATTGTGATGATGAGTGGATGGCTTATTGAGAATTTTTTTTGAATATGATGTACATGGTTCCACTCAATAACTGTTTATTGATGAAAGTTGACTTGCAAATATATTTTGTTGTTCTTGATAAACCTACATACACAAAATGTCATTTGCACATCCTGGGACTTACTAAGATGCTAATCTCACACTATTTTATATCATGTTTTCGAGATGAGTGCTTTTATTGAGCAAAGTTGGATGAATAAGTGATGGAAGTTCATTTTTTTTTTTTTTTTGCTTAGTATTTCTTTTGAGAGACGATTGTTAGTTTTGGAATTTCAGACTTGTATAAGTTTTGATTCCAGTTGTAATACGATTATCGCTTTAATTTGTTTAGCTATTTTCTTTTGTACCTCATTATAAAGACCCCCGATCCTCCGGACTGGGTGACATCCCTCGCCTTTTTCGGGTATGTAGGTAGCAAGGTGTTATAGCTGTTATATTTCAATTTTATTTAAGAATTCTTAGTAAAGGCAGAACCATTAAGAATTCTTAGTAAAGGCAGTAACCACCCTAGGATTAAATAAGATCATCTTAATTTTTTTATTATTATGATGTTTAATCCATTATTTGGTCACATAAGAATTAAAGGTTAGAAATAGCATGTAAAAAGTTTGTTTTTGGAGCTTGCCTATTTTATTTAATTGTTGTGATCAAATGCACAAAGGTTTTTGAAAAATTAATTTTTCTTTAGATAAAACAATTAAAGAAAATGTTTTAAAAAGGAACTAAGTATTTTAAAAATAAATTCATGGTTTATTCTTCCAAAGGGTTTTATCCTTGACATGGAGAATAATTTTGAATTTAAATATTTTAAATTTAGTTCCTAGAAAAATGGTTTTAACTTAAGTAGTGCAAAAAAAAAAAAAAATTCATAGTTTATTCTCTTAAAGGGTTTTATCCTTGACATAGAGAATAATGGTTGAATTTTTGGATTTTCACTAAAGTTAATAAAAATCAATTAAATTTTAAAGAAATATTTTTTCCAAAAACCTATTTTTCTCGAAAGATTAAATGAAAGAGGAGTTCCAATAGCTCCACGGCTTCCATCACATATTCCTCTTAGAGATTGTAGATTTTCTCGTGTCATTCTAAGCATGACCCCCTATAGGATGGATTTCAACGAGAATCTAAAACTAACGAAGAATCATAATTGAAGCCTAGGATATGTGTTAGTGTTGACCAGACCTATTGTTGGAGGTATTAATGTTGGATTATTCGTAGGTGGTGAGAGTAGTGACCATCCTATCGATAGAACTATTTTTGGATCATTACCTATTAAGGAAGTTCAATTTGTGATAGTTATACACTTAAACTTAGAAAATTGTTAACCTTTTTACGTAAGCTTTATCAATTTTTCTAAGAGCTAAAATTTTCATATTTTTTATAATGGTTTTAATAGGTTAACCATATCATGGAAATAGTATGTTGTTTTAAATGTGCATTTATAGTTTTTTTTTCCAAAAATAAACTTTTTTTCTGAATGAAGTTTTTTTTTCGATCAACGAAAATATTTGGTTTCAGTCCTTTATCCATTATTCTCAAGGAGAATAAGTGAAATGGACCTAACCGTGTGGAATGGAAAAAGAATCTGAATATAGTACTCACGACAAAGGAGTATAAGTATGTTTTGATTGACCCATGTCCCGAAATCGAGGAAGATTCCACAAACCAGGATCATGAGGCTAACAAGGCATGGAGGAAAGTTGATGAAGTGATTAGATGCTATATGTTGGCTTCCATGTCCAATATTCTCCAATCTAAGCAGGAGAACATGCCTACTGCATATGATATCGATGTATCGTTGTGCACCATGTTTATTGACAAGACCCAACCCGTAAGGTAAAAGCTCTAAAAGCAATCATGAACACTAGGATGGCTAATGGGGCATCGGTTCATGAGTATATGCTCAAGATGATTGCTCATTTCGAGGAGGCTGAGGTTATAGGGGCAACAATGTATACCGAGAGCAAAATTAACATGGTTCTTGAGACTTTGCCACATTCATATTCTAAGTTCAAGTTAAACTATAACATGAACAAGTTGAGTATGTCTTTAATAGAGTTAATGAAAGAAATCTAAGGCTATTGAGAAAATTATGAACCCCGAGTTAAAGATTTTGGTTTTTTGTCTCGGTTCATCTTCTAGAACTAGGGCCTAGCCCAAGGAGTTCAAGAAGAAGAAGGCCCAGAACAATGTAGAGGCCTATCCTAAGATATACAAGCCCGATCCATCCAAGTCCAATACTAAGCCCAAGGGAAAGTGTTTCAAGTGTGGCAAGAAGGAGCACTTCAAAAAGGATTGTTTAGATTTCTTGGCCAAGTCCTCTTCAAGTATTTCTCTATACTTAGAGTCTATATTGATGGTTGAGTCATCATCTACTTGGATTGTTGATTCCAAAGCCACTAACCAAATATGTACCTTCTTGCAGGGGTTCAACCAAATAAGGTGACTTAGTAAAGGAGAGCATGGACTCAAAGTGGGCAACAGAGCACAAATATGGGCCGAAGCGGTGGGAGGCTTGGAGCTCTTAATTTGATTGTAGTAGAATTTTAGTTTTAAAAGATATTTCATATGTTTCTAATTTTAAACAAAATTTGATTTTAGTTTCAAGGCCGATTAATCAAAGATATTTTGTTTCTTTCCATTCTAGTATCTCAATCAGTAGAAATGGAAATATTATTTGTGAAAATATTATTTGGATTTTGATCATGTAAACCAGCTTTACACACGTTGAAAAATAAAATGAAATCTACACAAAGGATCACTCGTATGAAATTAAACGGTTTAAGAGAAAAGAAGAAAAATTAATTACCTCAAAAAATGCAATTTTTAAAATTTTTTCTCGCCACACGAATCCCTTTTAAAAGTCAATCCAATCGAGCCACCAAATTCAAAGGATAGGAATTTCACTAATAGTGATCCACACAATGATGTATTCAAAAACCACCAAAATTTTCAGGTAGAAAAGTAATATGGCGGCTAGGGATTTAATTTGGAGAAGAAAATCAAGAAAAGCTTTGTATGGTTTTTTTTCTATTGTGGCGGCTTTTTCTCAATTGTTTAGTTATGGGCTTGATTTTTGGGAATTGCTACTAGGCCTTCGAACTATGACACGTTTATAATTCGACCATAAAAGAACTTATTAATTGCAATCCAACTCCAAATAATTATAACACTTTATAATTATCCCATAATAATTATTTCTTCTCACAAGCTAAGCCCATAAAATTTTCATATAATATCTTGAGTACAACTTCTTCTATTGTATGTGACCTATTAGGTTTTCTAGTCATTTGGTAGCTAATATTAATTAATTCTATCATAATAGAATTAATAACATCTTTAATAATTAGAATTAATTCTAATTAGGATTAAAATTATTAATTCTCTAATTAATAAATCCATATTTAGCAGATCATGATCGGTATCTAGCAATACATCATGACCACCTAAAAGTTCAGAAAGTCAAGTGGCTTGACATGAACCTTTCAATAGCAAAACATCAATCCAATAAACTCCTTTCACCATAAAATATATCATTTGGTTCAGAATTAGGGCCAACTCCCTCCAGAATATTAATTAATTCTGGCCCGAATATTTTAGTACTTGTTCCTGAATCCATTACTCAACATGTGTATCTATTAGAACTATTTCTAACACATAGTTACCTTGGCCAAGGACTTCTTGAGTAATGATTCCTGCAAGTTGCCATGGGATATTCACTTCTTTATTGATTCCTGCTATTAGGATTGGTGAATCCTTTCTTAACCCTCTTAACTTCTTTCACTTACTTCATGTTAGACCTAATATCCATCCCATAGGCAGATTTTGTAAGGACTCCAAAGATTGGAATCAAAGTAAAACACTTAGCAAACAAAGTACCTTGGAGTTCTCAAGTAAGGATACTTGCACATTTGCTATAATGAGATTCTACCACTAGCACTAAATAGTTATTCATGTGATTATTTCACAATAAGGTCATCCATTGTACTTGTTCAAATAATAAGCATCCCCGTGTTAACTTTGAGTAACATAATACTCACGGATATGAGAACTACCGCTTGATCAAATCAAGAAGTATAACATGTGCTAGTCTTATCTCATTAATGATGTCCTTTCTCATTAATACTATGACTAGAGATAATTTAAGCACAAACATAGTTCAGTGCAATAGGAACCTCACTTCACGATCTTTTTCATGATTTCCTTCAAGTGTTGTACTTGGGATATTATCTAACAGTTTAATATACATAAACATATGAAATAAAGAAACTAAAAGATAAAGAATGTCTTTTGTTTATTTAATATGCAAAATACATTGTATAAATGATTGTTTCTATCGCACATTCCTAACAATCTCCTACTTGCACTAGACCCAATCATTCATGTATCTAATACCAAATAACTGAACATGACCACCATGTTTCCTTTGAGATAATGACTTTGTAAATGGATCATCTATGTTCTGATCAATAGGAACTTTCTCTATCTTTATATGTTTTCTATTAATGATTTCTCTAATCAAGTGATAGCGCTTGAGTACATGTTTAGATCATTAATGAGACCGTGGTTCCTTTCATGTGCAATGGCTCTATTTGTTATCACAATACAAGGGATATTGGATCAACAATGCTAGGTACCATACCTAATTCTGTAATGAACTTCTTGATCCAAATCACCTCCTTAGTTACTTCGGAAGATGCTATGTACTCAACTTCAGTAGTTGAGTCGGCAATTATATCTTATTTGGAACTTTTCTAACTAATTGCCCTACCTGCAAAAGTGAACACGTATCCTTATTGGGATTTGTAATCATCCTTATCTCGATTGCAAATTGGCATTAGTATACCCTCTAACTTGCAAGTTACCATTTCTATATACCAAGAATACATCCTTAGTTCTTCTCAAGTACTTAAAGATATTCTTGACAGTCACCCAATGACCTTTCTTATGGTCTGATTGGTATCTGCTTATCAAATTAAGAGTACAAGATACATCGGGCCTAGTACATATCATAGTATATATGATAGAACCAATTGCTGAAGCATATGGTATCTCATTCATGTGATCCCTTTCATCTTATGTCTTAAGACACATAGATTTTTAGAGGCTTAGCCCATGGGTCATGGGTAAGAATCCCGTCTTAGATTGATCCATACTAAACCTCTTTAGCACTTTATCTATGAATGTAGATTGTGAAAGATCAAGCAACCTTTTTGATCTATTTCTATAGATCTTTATTTCCAGAATATAGGTTGCAACTCTAAGGTCTTTCATGTAGATCTTCTTGGATAACCAAATTTTGACTGATTGTAGAATAGAGACATCATTTCATATTAGTAATATGTTATCTACATATAGTAATAGGAAAATAATTGCACTCCCACTAACCTTCTTGTATACACAATGTTCATCTATGTTTTGTTTGAAACTGAATTCTTTAATTGTTCATCAAAATGGGTGTTTCAACTCCTAAAAGCTTGCTTTAGTCCATACATAGACCTTTGCAGCTTGCACACTTTAGTGTGATCCTTAGATGTGAAACCCTTAGGTTGGTCTGAAGGATCATGGAAAACATCAAAGAAAATGCAGCGAAAAACTTTTTCAATTTTCTGAGCCTAATCTAGAAGAAAATACTTACTTTTCCTTACTGGTCGTAGATTAACCAACGTGGGCGTAGGTTGCACTGGAACTTCTTGCATTGGAAAGGGAGAAGAGAACGCGGGCTGTTCAACAGGAATTCCCTCCAATCTCCTGCTCCTACGCATCAAACGTCTCCAAGCTTCTTCTCTTCATTTTTTGGAGTATGACTCTACCTTTCTCTTGGCATTCGCTTGGTAAGAAAGCCTTCTTGGATAATCAAAACACTCTTCTAGAGAGAAGAAAGAGAAAAGATGAAAACCAAAGAGGGAGAGAGGAGACGACACCTAGGAGGGAAAAAACTTCGTCGTTTTTTTTTTTTTTCCCTTACACCTTATTTTCGACCATCTGAGGGCTTCTATAAGCCATAATGGCTGAAAATCATCAAGCCCTAATAGGCTAGGTGCTGTGCTCCAAATCAATCCAAGACTAGCCCAATCCTCTTAATTAATTAATTAACTTTTCTGGACCTCATTAAACACCCAAGACTAATTAATTAATTCTAATTGAACTCTTCATATATGTCAACATATATTAGCCAAATTCTCTTAATTAATTTTCTTTTCTGGGCCATATCAAAACCCAAGACTAATTTATTATTTCTAATTGGACTCTTGGGAATAATTTTTTTTCTCTTTCAAATAATTATCCATTCCGCGCAAATTGTATCTAAACAACACCAAGATAACTTGAGCTACTCCGGGGACCAACAAGAGATATATTATTCATGGCTACTAAAATAATCAAAATGCCCTTACTACTAAATAGTTGGATTTTATCATTTTAAATATTTCCATTTATCACCATATAAAAATATTGACCCCAAGAATAATATTGCTTAAAGCAATGTCTCTAACCTACATGTGAAATAACGAAATATCCCTCTATGTAACACCTATCAATGAAACAGGATAAATGTACTAACACCCATCTCAAAGACATATATCATCTTTTGATCTCTAGTTCGATAATCCATAACTCACTTGAATGTACTTGCTTACCATTGGAAGCTACCCAAAAGCACATATTTTAGAGTTACATTCCTAGGGCCCTGGTTATTTAGATTATTCCAAACAATCACAAAGGTGTGATTAAAGCTCACTAAACGAAGCATGAAAACTCTTTTGCATGAGTCCGTCTAACTAACTAGAGTAATACACTCAACATACAAGGATATTGATCTTACAAAAGAAATCTCACCAAACATACATCAAAGTATAAAACCCTAGCTTCACTAGACCACGAACTGATACTTAAATGTGAAGGTACCATTCCATGTTGTAGCGAGTAATAGTCTTATCTCTATAATTATAGTACCTTAAAAGGAACCACTACTACTGGTCTAGTTCTATGTATTCAAAATATGTTTATGCCTATGATATGAGTGAACTACTCACTGATTCAAGGTAAACCATTCCTCATTAGAAATCATGACATAATAGTCTTACCTTGATGAAATGCCCAATTCCATCAAACGACAAAGAACTAAATTTTATTTGTGTGACAAGTACGAAGGTATCCGTCCATGTCTGTAGCGAAGCAATAGTCTTGTCTCTATAATTATAGTACTTTAAGAGATTCCACCACTATTGGTCTAGTTCTATGTATTCGAAATATGCTTATGCCTATGATGTGAGTGAAATACTCACTGATTCAAGGTAAATCATTCCTCATTGGAAAGCATGGCATAATAGTCTTATCTTAACGAAATGCCCAGTTCCATCAAACGACTAAGAACTCAATTTTATTTGGGTGACAAGTACCCATGGTCTATACCTTACTATGAAGAACGACCTAACACTTGTCATACTTGGACCTTTAAACGTGTAGTAATATAAGAAATAAACTAAATTGAATAAATAAATATCTTATTGAAATATGTTGATATATAATACATAATCATTGAGGGCATGCTTTCCAACGAGTGTCATGTACACTTCCTTAGTCGATTCCCATTATAAAAAGTCTGTTTTCACATCCATTTGCCAAATCTCAAATCATAATGAGTAGCAAGTGCTAGGAATATCCTAATGGATTTTAGCATTACTACTGATGAAAAAGTTTTGTCATAGTCAATACCATGTTTTTTACGGCAACCTTTTGCAACCAATTGTGCCTTATAGGTAATCATTTTACCATCCATGTCAGTTTTCTTCTTGAAAACCTATTTGCATCCTATGGTTTTATCCCTTTAGGTCAATAAACCAAAGTCCAAATTTAGTTGTCATACATGGAATCCATTTTTGACTTCAAGGCTTCAAGCCATTTGTTAGATTCTAAACTATTCAGTAACTTCTTCGTAAGTGGTTAGCTCATCTTCTTCTATGAGCAATACGTCATTTGTTCAGTAATGAGAAATCCATCTCTCTCAGGTGTCACTCGTATCCTACTTGACCTATGAGGTTTTTTGTAGTAGAAGGTTCATCTATTTGATCAATAGACTCAGGATCAATTGCTTGATCATTATTTGTTTGGGCTTCTTGAATTTCACTAAGTTCAATCTTGCTCCCACTATCTCCCTTAAGCCCAAATTCCTTCTCTAGGAAAATAGCATACCTTGAAACAAGCACTTTGTTTTCAATAGGGAGATAGAAATAATATCCGTGAGATTCTTTTAGATATCCAACAGACAAACACTTGTCAGATTTATTTTCTAATTTTTCTGACTTTGTCCTCTTCACATAAGTAGGACATCCCCAAATTCTCATGTGAGCTAGCTTTGGTTTTTTACCATAAAATAGCTCATATGGGGTAGTTTTAACCTTTTTTTTTAATAGAACTCTATTTAAAATATAAATAGCGAGTTTCCAATGCATATCCCTAAAATGATTTTGGTAGATTAGCAAAAGCCATCATGGATCAAACCATATCTAATAAAGTTCGATTCCTTCTTTCAAATACACCTTTATGTTGAGGTGTATATGATGGAGTCCATTGAGATAATATCTTATTATCTCTAAGCTAACTTAAAAAATCTTGGCTTAAGTATTCACCTCCTCGATCGGATCTTAGAGTTTTAATACTCTTACCAAATTGTTTCTCTACTTCATTTCCGAATCCTTTGAACATGTCAAAGGTATCAGATCTTGTATTTCATTAAATACAAATGCCCAAATCGAGAATAATCATCAATGAAGGTAATGAAGTTTGATAATACCCTCTTGCTCGCAATGTCATTGGTCATATGTATCAAGCCTCACTGAGTGGAATGTTTATGTGCGGTTGTTTGAATATTTCTAAAAACTTGTCAATTTGTGCATCTTTTCTTGCTTTGTGTGTGCAAGTAGGGTAAGGTACCAATGGCTGAAAGCCTAATTTTTTAGGTTGTTTTTCAAAAGGTTCACTAAGAGGGGTGGGTTCTGGCCCATCTTCTTTAGATGGTACCGGTTCCGTGCTAGGATCGGGTAGCTCCTTAACACTTCGTAATGTAATGGCCGCTGAATCATGTGGTGTTTCCACCCCTAATGGTGATTTTATCACTAGATCCATTAAAAACCAAATTTGCCTTTCCATGTTTCTAATCATTTCTTCAAATTGTCCCAATGTCTCATCTATCTCGTGAAAGCATTTGGTTACAAGGGTGGCAAAATTTCCTAGTACCCCTTCAAAAGTAGTGGAGTTAGACAGTCGAGATGTCATTTCTTGAGGCATGTTAGAATACCGTCCCATGTTCCAATTGGCCATCTTACCTACATAAAGGACATTGTTAGTACTATACATAGTGCAATATTAAATCAAGTTAGTTAGTTAGTTAAGGAACATGTTTACAAATTAAGTTAGAAAAATTACAACATGCAGGGACATTAAGTATACAATAAAATAAATTATGGCACCTATTCATACAAGGAACATATATACATGTTTACATATAGACATAAATATATGAACATGGTAAAATTAACAAAATCCAAGCTTTCATGATATTGTTCCTCAGCAACGGCGCCAAAAACTTGATATGTAAATTTTGGGTGTATAAAAATCATCAAATTTAAATCCATCTCTTAGTCAAGTTTTAATTAAAACATTAATCCCAAAATATATATACGAGCAAGTATACTCACCGCAAGCATAATATAGGGAATTAACGAGTATCGATCCTTAAACGAATAAGTACACACTAATCACTTTTCCTTTATTGTTTAATCAACCCAATAAAGTGATAAGATAATAAAAAGAAAAATAAAGAAATATGTACAATCCAAGGATGTAGAAATATACAATTTAGACAACTATTCTAGAAAACATAACAATGAACCATTTAACAACTATCTCAGTTAATCATCATCATCTTGGCATCATGAATGAATATAAAGTAAAGTTCAATCGTTTTCCAAGTCATGAATTCCCTTATATAGACTCCACTTAATTCCCAATCCGTGGAATCACTATCTCTTGATTAAATTAGTAGATTTCCCAATCAAACTAACATAACCAAAAGATGCATTAAACACAATTCTTCATAAACATGAAATTAGTCAACAACCCTATGCTCTAGGCAAAATTAACTAGTCTTTGATTACTTAAGTTCTTTGGTCTTAACTTCGTTTCCCAAGTCCATTAAGAAATAACAAATATGAAATTAATAAAATTAAATCATCTCCTAGCATCGTTTCCCAAGTCAATTAGAAGCAAATCTAACTTCATAAATTCTTCAATGATCACAAGTAATCAAATACCAAGAATGATAGAAAGTTAATCAAATAGCTAAATTAACACAAAAATCATGAATCCTAAAATATTGTCAAATTACAATGAAAACATTTAGTACATCATTATTCTAGAAAAAAAAAAAACAAAGGTAAAAGAAAGAACTCATAGACAAGCCTTCTTCTTCTCCCTTGAAGACTTTCTTAAACAATGCTCCTTGATTTGATGAATTCATCCTTCAATGAGTAATTTGCTGATTTGATCCTTGAATTCATACTTGTGTCTTGTGTTTTTCTTGTTGAAATAGGCTCCTAAAATGCTACAATTCATCCTCTAAGAGTTCCGAACCGAGTAGAGATTGAAATATACCAAAACTCTTAGAAATTACCCACGCCGCGCAAAAATTGGAAAGCTCGCTGACAAGGGCTTGAGCAGAGTCGGCACCACCTTTGAGGGTCACAGCTGGTACCAATCGTGCTCTGGTCGGCTCGATCGTGCACTATTTTTTCTCGTGCAAAATCCCCTACTTTCCAAACCAGGGCCGACGCCGCTCGGCTCCGTGGAACATGGCCGGCGCCGGCCGTGCTCAGACGGCGACAGTTTTGTCATTTTTTTGTTGTTTTCTGCAATAAACTTCCAAAATGCCTTTTCAAGGATAAAATATCAAATATGAAGGAATATGCCTAATTATTACAGCAAATGTATTACAAAACACCCTCAAATAACTAGAAAAATATACATGAATTTTGCCCCTATCACATACCCCCCACATTTGAACCTTTTCTTGTCCTCAAGTAAAGCCCTTAAACAAAGAAAAACAAGATATCCTTTCAAAAAGTTCACTTAGAACAAAATCATAATTACCTTTTAAACTCTAGATATGTCCTTGTCATTCTTTCAACCCTTTGAATTCATTTACAAAACACAATACTAAACAAGACATATCAAGGCCCTTGAAGTCAAATTAAGCAAGTTTATATACTAGCATAGGAACATTATTTCACCCTTCAAGTAAAAGCATGGATAACATGAATCATACAAGTCAAGCTATCTACCAACTCAAGCATTATAAGTCCAAAAATTGCATAACTTAAGTTATGTTTTGAGGAAAACACTCCAAAATTTTTTCTCTTAATTTTTCAATGACTTAGGAAATTGATAGCCCCAAGTACATGGATTTGACTTCACATACCGTATTGGTTCCCTTTTAGTCATCACTCATCATTTTTTCAACAATCTCTCTTTTTTTTTTCTTTTACTTTTGGGAATTAATAGCTTCAAGAAAGTGGTTTTCTCTTTACTATCCGTATTGGCCCCCATAATTAAGCAAAAATCATTTTTTTTCTCATCAACAACAATCATCCCATTTTTCCTCAGTAAGAACAATCACAACAATTGTCCACAATTTTTCCACAATATTTTCTCATTCCTTATCATAACTGAAAGTCAAGCAAAATTCAATATCATAATACAAGAGTTAGACAACAACCTTTCCCAAATTCCTTATATTATCTATATTTAAACTAGATGAGTCAAATAATACTCAAATATGAATGCATAAACAAGATTAACCCAAATTCTCAAGTCTTAACACATCCTATCCAATAAACTATTTTAGTGATGAAATCCACCAAATGAATGACACATCTCATATATAAAGAAGAAAGATAATCACAACCTTGTTAAGGCAATGAAACTACAAAAATTTTTAGAAAAGATATGGAAAATACTTTCAAAACTAAACGCTCCCCCATACTTAAATTGGACATTATCCTCAATGGCCAAAAATATGACAAAGAAAGCAAAGCCAAGGGACCAAAAATAATTAAAGAGGAAGAATAGAGAAAAGAAAATACTCCTATTGCACTTAAGCTTCAACATATTTGAATTCATCACAAGGAGGCATAAGGGAACGATTATCTACCTAAAAACAAAAGAAATAAAAACAGAAGCATAAATCTAGAAAAAGAACAAGAAAATCAAAATAAAGGAAATGAAGACCAAAGGAAAATTATGAATAAAAAAGATTGACATCGAGATACTCTAAACTGCCAAGTTCTTTACCTAAATATGGTTTCACTCGACTTCCATTAACCTTAAAGATCCCATTGGTTGGGTGAGACACCTCAATTACTCCAAACGGACACACGTGATGTATCTTATATGGCCCCGACTATCTAGACTTCAACTTACCCAAAAAAAGTCTAAGCCTAGAGTTAAATAATAACACCTTGTCCCTTTCTTTGAACTTTTGAGGAGAATGAATATGTCTATCATGCTACCATTTCATCTTATCTTTGTAGAGGTGAGAGTTGTGGTAAGCATCATTACACCACTCATCCAATTCATTGAATAGAAGAAATCTCCGTTTACCTCGCAAGTGGAAGATCGAAATTGAGAAGCTTAATCGCCTAATGTACCCTATGTTCAACTTCTACCGGTAGATGACATGACTTCCCATACACTAATCTATAAAGGGTTGTACCAATTGGAGTTTTGAAAGCAATTCTATAAGACCAAAGAGTATCATCTAATTTCAAACTACAATCCTTCCTATTATGATTAACCACCTTTTTCAAAATTCTTTTCAATTCTCTATTTATCACCTCAACTTGGCTACTTGTTTGAGGGTGATAGAGGGTAGCAAACTTATGAGTAACCCCTAAATATTTGAGAACTTTGTCTAATTGGGTATTGCAAAAATATGTGCCCCTATCACTAATGAGTACCTTAGGTATGCCAAACAGGGTGAAAAGTTTTCTAAGGAATTTGACCACAACCCGGCATCATTAGTAGGCAAGGCTTGTTTCTCAACCCACTTAGATACATACTCAACTCGCGACCAAGATGTATTTGTTACCCAAATAATTAGAAAAAAGGCCCATGAAATCAATCCCCCAACAATAAAAAATTTCACAAGCTTGAAAAATTTGCAATGGCATCTCATTAGATTTAGAAATGTTACCTGTGACGTTAGCTCTTATCACAATTTTGAACAAACCTATAGAAGCCCTGGAAGAGTGTAGGCCAATAAAATCTGGACTCAAGCACCTTTCTTGTGGTGTTGTTAGCTTGGTAGTGGCTCCCCGTGGGTCTTTCATGATAATGTTTTAAGATGTTTGCACTTGCCACGGAATCCATACATCTTCGAATGATATGATGAGCACAACACCGAAACAAGCAGGGATCTTCCCAAAAGTAATGCTTTACCTCAGAGAGGAATTTCTTCTTTTGTTGTGTAGTGAAATCTTCAGGAATAATTCATGCAACCAATTAGCAAAATCTGCATACCATGGTGTTTGAGAAATCTCACTATCAACAAGTAGAAGTTGTTCATTTGGAAAGGTGTCATTGATGTGTCCTTCGGCTAAAGGCTCTAGGTTGGGATTTTCCAAACTAGATAAGTGATCCGTAGCTAAATTTTCCACACCCTTTTTGTCCATAATCTCTAAGTCAAATTCCTGCAACAGCAAAATCCATCTTATTAATCTTGGTTTAGAATCATGCTTAGTTAGTAGGTATGGTCCGTATACACAATGACTTTGGACAAAACAAGATAAGAACGAAATTTATCAAAAGCAAACACTATGGAAAGTAACTCTTTCTCCGTTGTGGTGTAGTTCTTTTGTGCCACCGTAAGAGTTTTGCTTGCATAGTAAATTAGTTGAAAAATGCTTATTCCTCTTTTGTCCAAGCATCGCGCCTACCGCATAATCACTTGCACACACATTAATTCAAAAGGAAGAGATCAATCCAAGGCAATTAAAATAGGAGAATTGATCAATCTCTTTTTAAGCACATTGAAAGCATTGAGACATTTTTCATCAAAATAAAAAATAACATCTTTTTCGAGTAAAGATGTAAGAGGTTCAAAAATTTTTAAGAAATCCAAGATGAACCTCCTATAAAAACCAACATGACCAAAAAAACTTCGAATAGCTTTCATGGTAGTGGGAGGAGGAAGTTTCTCAATTGCCTCAATTTTTGCTCTATCGACCTCAATACCTTTTCGTGAAATCTTGTTTCCTAATACTATACATTCTTGCACCATGAAGTGGCATTTTTCCCAATTAAGCATAAGGTTAGTCTCTTCACATTTTTTAACCTTTTCCAAATTGGCCAAAGACAAGTCTAAAGAATCACCAAAAATAGAAAAATTATCCATAAATACCTCTATTATGTCTCCCATAAGCCCTTTGAAAATTGCCATCATACACCTTTGGAAAGTTTCGGGACCATTGCAAAGAGAAAAAAGGCATACGTTGATACATAAAAGTACTAAAAGGGCATGTAAATGTGGTCTTCTCTTGATCCTCCTGTGATATGGGAATTTGAAAGTACTGGAAAGACCATCTAAAAAATAATAAAACTCATATCCGGCTAACCTCTCGATCATCAGGAACAAGATCCCACTAGATACGAGGAGGCCATTGTTGATGCCGATGCGACAAATAATAGCTAGCCATGAATGCCGGGATTGAATCCATGTACCTCAATCAAAGTCCGGGATCTTGTCACCGTGCTCGATAGGATAAAACCCATTGGGTGTAAGTGGGTATACAAGAGGAAGAGAGGTTCAGATGGAAGGATTGAAACCTATAAAGCATGGTTGGTTCCTAAAGATTATACTCGTAAAGAAGGGATCGATTATGAAGAAATCTTTTCACCAGTAGCCATGCTTAAGTCTATTCATATTCTTTTAGCCATCGCTCATTATGATTAATAGATGTGGCAGATAGATGTCAAGACGGCCTTCTTAAATGGCTATCTTAGTGAAGACATCTATATGTCCCAGCTAAAAGGTTTTGTTGCTAGAGGTCAAGAACAAATGGTCTCGTAAGCTTAAGAAGTCCATCTATGGACTTAAGCAAGCGTCATGAGCATGGAACATACGTTTTGATCAAACTCGTGAAGCTTATAGTTTCATTCAAAACGTGTATGAACCATGTATGTATAGGAAATCAAACAATCAAAGTGATTTTCTTGGTACTTTATGTAGATTGTTGGGAAATATGCCATCCTAGACTAAGTTTCGATGTAAATATCGAATGTTTTAATAAAAGAATTTATTTTCAGAAATTTTTTGTGAATCTACATTTTTATTTGTGCACAATTACATTTGAAAAAGACCCATTGTGTTTAAAGTAAGTGGTCCATATGAATGGTGGTCTTTCACAAGAAGGGTATGGATCACGAGTTACTTAACACATAAATGTTTGTTCTTAACCGATTGATGAGAATAGGAATCTCATTATGTTGTGAATTCCAAATAGGGAATGGCTTACCTTTAGCTAGTGAGTAGTCCACTCACTTCATGACATAAGCGTATTTTGAATACCTAGAACAGACTTGTAGTAGTGGTTTCTAAAAAGTACTATATGGTAGAAACCTAAAATACTATCTACTACAAAGCATGGACCGGTACTCTACGACTCTGAGTATGAGTTGGTGGTCTCGATCAAGTTGGAAGCATGTACTTTGATATGCTATAGTTGAGGTTCTATCGTAGGACTAATATACTTGTATGTTGGGTATGAGTGACTAGTTAGTTAAGACAGTACTTGTACAAAATAGTTTCTATACTATATCGTCCCTTGTGATTGTCTCGCATGATCTAAATATCCGTGGCCCCGGGAAAACATGACTTGGATGATTACTTTAAGGTAGATCCCTTGGAAAGTGGAAACAATCCCGGAAGTCGTGGATCATTGGACTAGAAGCCTAAGGATGGTAGATGTCATTTAGAGAGGTGTTAATACATTTCTTCCTCTCTAAATGTACGATGATGTATAGAGGGGTATTTTAGTCATTACACCTATAGGTCGGAGACTTTGCTAACGCTCGCATTGTCCTTGGGGTAAATATTTCCTTATGGTGATATTAGCGAAAATATTTAAAATGCAAAAATACAGCTATTTAAATGGCAAGGGTATTTTGGTCATTTTAATAGCCAAAGCGGTGTGTCTTTTTGGTCCCCAAGTATAGACCGTGAGTCCTAATTAAATACTGGCTAAGGAATTGGTCTTAAATTAAATTAAATGGAATTTATTTTATTTAAGTAGTCAGATTTAATTATTGGACTAGAAAAGAAATAAAGGTCCATGAAGAGAGAGAGAGAATTAATTAAATTGGTTTGGTGGGTTAATTAATTGCTCAGGGCTTTAGCCCAGTTTGAATAATTAAAGATTGACCTGGGACTAAACTAATATAGGCTTGTTAATTGGACTAGTTTTATTTAGGTTAAATAGGAGGATAAAGAAGGACGTGGTTTTTACTCTTCTGAGGGTTAAGAAAACAACGTTGTTTTTTTCTTCTTCTTCTCGGGTGTGAAAAAAAAATAGATGACTCCTTTCTCTCTCCAATAAAAATTCCTTAGCCTTGTGAGTAGTTCACCAAACATGGATTAGGCAGGCCATATACTGGAAGATCAAGAGGTTGGCGTTCATATACATGCACAGATGGAGTAGGAGGCTTGTAGGAATCGCACCCGTAGATTTCCACCGGTCGCACCTACTCCCGATCCCACACATTCCCGGTCACGCCAATTCCGAGAACGAGGAAAAGAGGTAAAAAAAATTTTCCCTCGAAGTCCCGCCATGGGCCGTGACCGGCGCTCGACTACGCTTGTATGTTTCCTGTTCTTCGGCCTTTTTAGTTTTTTGCTTCCCCCTTTAAACCCTTCAATTGGTATTAGAGAATGAAGGTTTTGTGCAAATATAGTAAGCATGCATCTAGTTGAATAAAATTGGACACATATGTGTGATTAAAGCCGTGATCCTTCATTGTTTTTGGTATGGATAGATTCTCTATTAAACCTCTTTGATGGATGTATAGGTGAGATATAATCTGGTTTTTCCTCAACAAATTGTGTAAGCCCAATGTTAATGGGTATAGGCGATTGTTGGTTTTTGTTGATTTCATTGTATTTAGATTGAAATCGGAGAGCCAATAGAGGAAGAAAGTTGCGAGAAAAACGAAAGAAAGCTGCAGAAAAAATACGTAAAAATCGCAAGAAGAAGTCCCTGGACAGGATCAGAGACTAACGCCGACTAAGGCCGCCGAAACTCAGTGCCGGCTCGAATTTGGGCTCCGATCAACACTTAGGTCACCCTCAAGGTTTGGTTCCCGTGTGGCGGGTGTTGTGGACTACAGTGCGGACGGGTGCTCGATCCAGATGCGGCGAGGTGCGGTTGACCAAGGAGAATTTTTTTTTATTTTCCCTTGTAATTTTTCTTGCATTTTCTTTTTATTTTGGGGTCTATACCAAGTGAAGTTAATTTTTGTGCAATAGTCAATATTCATATAATATTTTTGCATGAAAAATATTAGTAAGGGATTTTAAGATTAAACAAGACTATTAATTAATTAATTAATTAACAAGTTTAATTCTATTATCCAGGGCACTTAGGTTTAAAAAATAGAAAAGCATGAAAACGAATTTTATTGGTTAATTCTATTCTCCTTCAAATCTTTCAAAAAGAATTTGGTTCTTTGAACATTTTCAAGGATCTACACAACAAC